>QMIH01002522.1:1053-37011 GCA_003987875.1 Clarias batrachus | reverse complement strand
TGAGGTCAATAGTGTACCGTCTACCCATTTCCACTCTCCCTCTTTGTCTCTGTCACTCAGACCAATCCAAGCTCGACCTCCTTGCAGCTGTTTAGTGATGAAGTCCTATATATTTGATAGGAGAACAACTTGAGTACTTTTATCATTATTCTGCAGTGGACACATAGTACTTACTGACCCCACCAAAGCTATAACATACCCTTTCTGTGGGAGGGAGGAAACATTAGACCACCTCAGTTTAAGATGTGATTGTCATGACATGCTAGGTCACGCCCACATCTCAAGTAAGGTCATGATCACCTGCACACCCCTGCTCCACGATCTATCCCGCTCCTTGCTTTTTAACACCCACCATTCACCAAAAACACACCTGTTCCCAATTYCTGATCATCACAGCTCTCTATTTAACATGCCTTCAGACAACAGCTCTCCACCAGATTATTGTGTGCTATCCATGGCCAGTATTCCAGCGTTTTTCCCTGTTTTTACCATCTAGCTAAACCGTGCTCTTCGGTTCTGAATGAGCGCACGTTCGGCGCTTCTACATTCCCGCCACGGAGCTCATTGACTCAAAGCGCTGCACTTGCTCTCTACAAATGCCAGTATTTTATCAGTTTTTCCTACTTGTGAGAATTTCTTACTGGTAGAAAAAACAGATATTTATACCGGTCTGTCCTACATTATCCAAATGGACATAAGACTGCAAAAAAAAATTATGAATAAATAAATTAATTAATAAATAAATTAATTAATTTATTAATAAAAAAAATTATTATTATTATTTTTTTTTTTATTAAAAAAAAATCCAATACTCAGTTTTAACATGGGCAGCAAATTGTGACACATGATGGTACTTCATCACAATATAATTCCTATAGTATTAAGATGTGTAAAAACGATAAAAAAAATAATCACTCCTCCCATTCAATCCACAGGTCAACTGTTAAATGAACGCATGTGAAACAAATATTAAATTTCAATTAAAAGCACAAAACCATGAAATATCTCAGTAAATTCGCACATGAATGCATTTAAGCCTGACGTTTTCTTAATGCGCAGAAAGCCTGGGTAGGAAATCATGATGAGTAGGGTGAATTGATAGAACACCGGCTCTAAACAAAACTGAAACACGATGCAGAACATGGACGACACTACCAATAGTTTGATTAGCGGAGACTTGAACATACCAAAACAGCCCCAAAAGGATACAATTAAAACAGACGTGAAACAACTTGCTGGCTGCTCCAAGTACACACGTGCCTAAACAAGCTGCAGGTGATGACAATCAAAACATATAACCGAGGTGCACTCTGGGAAATGGAGTCACAGTCAAAGTAGCAACACAAAACCTGAAACAAAGTCTATAGACACAAGTTTCTGTCCAGGGGTTATCTATGACAGCCCTATTTTACCACTTCTTCTGTCATCATTACACGGTTTACATTTTAACTTTATATCCACTTAAAAATTTTTATTAATTTAATCTTAGTAAGATAGACATATCATGCATTTTTATGATAAAAATGCACTTAAAAGTCAATACTCTCTCTCTCTCTCTCTCTCTCTCACACACACACACACACACACACACACACACACACGCACACACACACACACACACACCTGTTCCTCATTGCTGTTTATGATCACCAGGTCTGCTCCTTTGTCTCTGCAGTCCTGTCTGCTCTCAGCCCAGTTCTTCTTCTCATTAGACATGAAATAAAGACTGGAGCTGAAATACCACACTTTGTCTGTGAAGATAAATTGAAACCGTTTACAGAGATCAAAACACACAGCTTCTGATCTACTGCTTGTGTATAGACATTCTTTATTCACATTTGACAGTATATGCTAAATAATATGAGAAGATAAAGCATTTTAAATATATTCATGTGAGGGTTCACCACCAGAGGGCACCATGTATAGTTTTGTAATTTTTGTTTGTAGACTCAGTTTCCCAGAAGGCATCTCGGTCAGTTGATAAGGTCTCACCTGAACCGAGGTAGCTAATTAGAAACTGGAAACTGGGTCGAGCATTTGTTATGTTAAGTGGGCTTTTGTTTGGTTTGGTTTGGTTATGTTATGGTCTGTTCTGTTTAAGTTAAGTTGGCATATGTTTTGTGGAGCTGTCTTTGTTAAATGTATTAGTTTGTATTGTAATCTGTTAGGTTTCCCCTGTGTAAATCCCACTGTTGAATGTTTAGTTCTTAGTCTGTTTTACTACTAACATGGTGATACTAACCTGCTAGTTCTTAGTCTGTCCCCTACCTAGTCTGCTGTGTACCCAGTTTACCCTTAGACCTCTGGCTACTAGTCTGTTAGCAACTAGTCTGATTAGCTAGCATCCAGCTTAGCAGCTAGTGTGCATAACAGCTAGTAAGCTAGGTCTCCATGTTTAGTCAGTCCTCCTGTCTGTGTTAAATATTAATCTGTCTATGTAATTCGGTTAATGTTGTGTGTCATGTTCCCATCAGTAAGCCAACATCCTTTGTTTGAAGTTTGTTTTGTTTTGTTCAGATAAAAGGACTATTATGTTTTATGCGTCTATGCCCGCCTCACTTCAGCCCACGGCTATCACCACGAGCCAATACCAGCAGTTTGTGACAATTCATAGATTAACCATTCATGCACATATTACTATTATTTTTAATATTATTATTATGTAACGGAGAAAGGTTGCTCTTAACCCAATTGATTTGTTTGCAGAGGTCAAAATAGAACTAGCATTCTATTCTATGGGGGGGGGGGGGTAATTAATCAGATGTTATTACAATACAGCCAAAGTTAGACATTAGTTATCCAGGAGAAATGTAAGACTGATTATGACTAATGAGTAATTACTGCACAGTTAATAGTGAACTAATACCAGCCTACTTGCTAATTAGTTAATGTAAATGAGAAACTATCTATTTATTTGTTTACTTTTAAACAGTTCTTCATGTTATGGATCAGGATTGTAAAGTGTCACTTTAATGATGTGCTCTCATTCTAAAATCTTGATGAAATTATATGGAGGAACATGTGAGAGGATGTGAGTTAAAGCTTGATGCTCCATGTTTAAGACTGCTTTTGGATTGCCACTGAGGACATTTAACTGTTGGGCAGAAAATGTAATGCAAATCTGTCTACTTACACAAATCTCTAAATGTCCTCTCCATATGTAACTCGTCTCTATCCATAGGCAGGTTGTTGTAACTGGTCTGTAACTGGTCCCTCTCTATATTCAGGTTGTTGTAACTGGTCTGCAACTGCACTTTCTCTCTATTCAGGTTGTTGTAACTGGTCTGTAACACATCTCTCTCTATATTCAGGGTGTTGTAACTGGTCTGCAACTGTTTTTTCTCGCTATTCAGTGTGTTGTAACTGGTCTGTAATCGTTCTCTTTCTCTATTCAGGTTGGTGTAACTGATCTGTAACTGGTCTCTCTCTATAGTCAGGTTATTGTAACTGGTCTGTAACTGGTCTCTCTCTATAGTCAGGTTATTGTAACTGGTCTGTAACTGGTTGTTTTCTGTGTTCAGAATCCTGAATTTGATCCACAGCAGTGTGATGGCAGTCAGCAGGAGAACACACAGCAGGAGCACACACACTGCAGTCAGTCTGTAACACCTGCTCCATGCAGTAGCTCCTCCTAGAATTAAACGGACACAAATGTACATTTAGCATTTACAGTTTAGTCTTTCAGCAGTGAGTTGGAGAATATCTCAGGGGCTTTGGGCCTCAAGCATCTGTAACTTGTACTGCATGCCAAAGCCGATTGCTAAGTCTAGGCTGATTTCACAGCCCTTTAGCATCAATAGACTAACTGTATGTAAATAAAAGTAATGATATCCCCAATTGAACATGTTTAGCAATAAAAAAATATATAATTACCTTTGTTCCATCTGTTTTTAATAGCTAAAAAATGGTAGGTTAACAACTAACAACTAATGACTAACTAAGCCTTACTACAGCTCTCTGTTTATATCACTGAGGATATGATCATGAAATAACAACTCTAAAATATACACAAAATAAAGTGTTGCTACTGAAAATTCCTTTTATCGCACTTCTTTTGTTCATCAGAAATGTGCATTGGAAAAGTAACAAAACACCTGTATAAAGGTGAATAATTGGTGATTTATAAATGATGGGTTCACGTTGAGTCACATTTATTATTCATTTGCAATTCATTGATTAATGCCAAGAATATAAAATTGATTCCATATTTTTTGCCAATGATATGCCATATAACAATGCCGACAGAGACATTAGTAAACAAATTAAAATAAGAGAGTAAAAGAAGAGAAAGATTGTGAAAGCAGAAGCTAATTACAATAGAACAGATGCAATTTAAAAGTGAACATAACTAGAAACAGAAATCATGACCTGAACGAGAACTGTGAGAGATGAGGTCAGGATAATTATGCATAAACATGAAGACATAAAGTCCAATGCAGCCACAGTCACATACCACAAGGGGGCAACCTTTTCGTTTTTCAAACACAACCATACAACCAAGAGAACTGTACATGCTACAGACTTAAACATATAGAATAACAAAAAAATATATTTAAAAAATAATAAAAGAATACAATGAAAATAAATATTTACAATACATTATAAGGAAAGGGTCATATAAAAAGATTAAGATCTATTTATATATACAGTGGAACCTCGGATTGCGAGTAATGTGGTTTACGAGTGTTCTGCACACCAAGCAAAGATTAATACATTTTTAATTGGAAACTGAGCAAGTATTAGTTTACGAGCGCCGAGTATCCTGTTATAACGCATGGGACTCTTATTTTGACACCGAGCGTCACTCTCTCACCTTTTTGTTGTGAAACTTAAAAAGCGAGGTGGGGAGATAGAGGAGATGTGTTACTGTCTAAAATGAGGCGAGGGAAGGGGCTAATTCCACACACACACACACACACGGCGCCTGCGCGCACCAACATGCGTGGAAATACTTATCTGTCTGGATTTATTTGTACTTTTTTTTTAAGGTAAAGTGCAGATTATTTTTTTATTTTCATTTTATAGATTGTATTAATTATATTTATTTATTTACTTTTTTGTTGCTGTGGAACGAATAATTAGAGTTTTCATTATATCTTATGGGAAACGATGATTTGGTTTATGAGTGTTTTGGAACACGAGCCCACTTCCTGAACGAATTATGCTCATAATCCAAGGTTCCACTGTAATGAGATTTATCTCACCAGATGAATCTAAAAATCTTTGTGTACTTTTTTAAATGACAATTTTATATAAGAGTGGCTGGTACATAGACAACCAAAAAAAAAAAAAAAAAGATTTAATAATCTGGAACAAACCCTCTTATTTAGTTAAACAAATTTAACTCTGTAATGAAAGGTCTCATAAATTACGATTGATTTCCTCAAGCTTCCCAGGCCTTGAAAAATATCCTTTCACACAGAACAGAGAGTAGCAGGTATACATTCATTTGTGACAGAATACAGGACAAATTACTTAAGTATGCAGCAAACAACTTTGAGGTTTGAGGCAGTCCACAGTCAGGTTAGGCAATATTATATTTGACGCCAGCGCCGTTCTTATGGTTGAGCCAATGTGTATAACTGTGTTGAGTGTGACCTTTCAGGTTTTTTTTTTACAGGTTTTACAGGTGGTTATATTTATGGTCACGGCTTTTCATCTCATAACAGCATTACAGCCTCTGAAAAATACTACTCAGCACACTGTGGTATAAATCTTACCCAGTTCCATGCCATGGCATGCCTGAACCATGCCATACTCTGATAGATTTGATTGTGTTATGTTGGCATCACCACCCAGATTCAAGGCAATGGTGCTAATGGTACAGGTATGAAATGCTGGCATTGATAAGTTGCCTTGATGACATGCTGGACATTCCCACTGTATGTTATATGATAATAACAGTGTTAGCTATTTACTTACAGTGTGAGAGACGCCACACCAAAGGGAGCACAGGGAAGGCAACGATGTCTCTGCAGTAAGTTAATTTTTTCCCCTTTTTTTTCAAGCTACTGATTATATATATAAACGAATGAAGTAACCCTAAGGCTGTATAACTTTCCTCATTTTCATCTAACATATTTCTAAATATTTCTAACCATTTTCACATCACCACCAAGGTAATGTTTTATTTTTGTGAAACATGGTAATAAACCATATTCTGTGTCTGATCTGTTTATGAAGAATCAAATATCATCTCAATCACATGTAATATATGCCCTTTTTTTGCATGTGAACTACAAAGGTAGTGATATGTAAAGTTATCTATTGGTTCTTTTGGCTCCAACATTCATGAGAGAGAGAAAGAGAGAGAGAGAGAACACTAAATTAACATTATATATTTATTTTTTTCTCCGGGGCTCACTACTGTACAAGTTAGTCAAAGCAATAGCAAAAGCAATCAATTATGTTTTTTTTTTTGCTAAGGACATGCACTTCTACAGCACTACAGAAAAATGGAGGATACTCTCCTGAAAGCTAAACTCAAGCATAATAGAATTCAAACAGTTTTGCTGTGATGGGATATGACTGCACTTGCTCTGATAGTTATCTGATAGAAATTAAATTGGCACAAACACGTTTGTACTTAATCAGTCTCCATCAGTTAACTGTGTTTTTTGGGGTTGTGTGTGTGCTTCTTTCAAATGTAAATAACATAAACCCATTGTTAACCCATTGTTGTGTGGAGTTCAGGTCTTTGGGACCATTTTTTATGTTTTATCAAAAGAAAAATGAGACGATTCATTCTTTTTTCGAACTCAGACTCATTGGCCTTGGCTCATTGTCTGTGAAGAGTATATACTGTGACAGAAAACATTCTTAATGACCACACCCTTTAACACCCCCCCCCCACACACACACACATTTATATTACATAGAGGATGTTCGGGACCCGGAGCTAATAACAGTTTGAAAATTGTAGGTCTGTGTACCTTCACTCTGTCATCCTCCTGTCTGGAACTGTTGTAAGTATGTGTGTGTGTAAGTGCATGTGAGAGAGTTTGTGTTTTGGCCCTGTCGTCCCACATAAAGTTGCAAACATTGTCCTACAACATTGTGGCAAAATTTAAGCACTGACACATGTCTGCACATTTAACCCTCTTGTCTTGTGGGAACCAATCTTGATTTGCTTTTATTTTATGGCATTTTACATATCCCAAATTGGGGATCAGATGCAATAAATATTTATTTATGGTTCACAACTTAAAAATTCTCGGTTCAGATGCAATAAATATTGATTATTGAAATATTGAAGGAAGACATTGCAATTGAATTAGGAAAAGAGAGATGCTTTTGATAAGGATGTAGAGGAAGAGGATCACATTTCTGACAGTAACGTTAAGGAAAAAGAGTGAGACTGAACATCAGTTAGTTCCAAAATGAAAACGAGACACAGAACCAGACCATCACCAGCTAGCAAGTGAAAAAAAATATGGATGTCAAACAATGGTGAAATTAAATGGTCTTCTTGCCCAAGAAATGAACCACCCAGCATGGCTGCCAATGTGTTAAGGATGCAACCAGGGTTTCTTTTGAGGTTTTCAACCCATATTCAATGCAGAAAATTATTTTGGATTGCAGTTATTTAGAAGGAAGGCGTGTTTTTTGGAACGAGGGGAAAGAAGATGGACCAAACTGATTCACATGCCCACTTTGGAGTTCTTATCCTTGCTGGAGTTTTCAGGTCCAACGGGGGATCCGCAGAATTCCGGGAGGATGAAAGTGAGTCCAAGCCCCGACCCCCTTATTTTACAACTCTGGGGCTATTATTCTAGGTTGCGCCCAGCAACAACAACAACAACAACAAAAACAAAAGTGCCATAAGGTGGACCAAAGATGGACAGAGAAAAACTATGCACATGCATCAATAAGGAAATATACACCATATATACAGTAAAACCCTGCACCTCATGTGTTATATAGGCTGGTAGGAAAAGGTAATGTGGGGCTGATATGTGGTCTAGACTCACAGGGTTCAGCTTGTGTTGTGTAAAATGACATAAAAGTTCTAAACCTCTAATTAAGTTCAAATAAATCAATATCAGTAGTTGCTTACTTTGTAAATCTTGATTTTTTATTTATATTGGTAATTGATGTTTTTTATTACATATCATTAAAAAAAGAAATTGAATTCATAAATGAGATCTAACAAATGTAAAGGGCAAATATTATTATGTATATTCCTGTGTATATTACTTGTAATCAGAATGAAGTAAAGATCTGTTTAGTATTTTAATACAAAGTTGAATGATTGTGTTGAATTAAAACACTGGCTGAATAACCAAAATATGAACACCACACAAGGGTTAAATAATAAATAAATGCATTTTCTTTAATTGTACAGATGCCTTTGGAACCTGATAGCTGCATTTTAAACAAGTTAACTAAATTAAGTAGATGAGCACATATACACAGGTTTCTGAGTGTGAGTGTATTTACCTGAACTCTCAGACTGCTGAAAGCTTCTGGGCCTCTGGGTCTTCAAATTGTCCTGATTCGCATTCATATTTTCATATACGTCCTCACTGTCACTGCAATCAGCTCTGTTCTCTTTTATCACTTCTATATTTGCATAAATCTCCTCACTCATCTCCATTGTTGTATCAGTCCGTATAGACACACTTGTACCAGAAACTAATTGTGTCAAACTAAACTCAGAGTGACTGTTTTAAGTTGCACTGCATAAGTCACTGGATGTGTTGCTGCGATATTAAAAACCTATTTCCTGTTCATTAATTCTAAACATGCAACAAGCCACAAGTGAGAAACTGACACACTGTGACCACACTTCTATAGAAAGGCCTTAATGTGGTCACTACACAGTCATGTGACATCTACATCTACATCTAGGCATTTACCAGACGCTCTTATCCAGAGCGACTTACATTTTTATCTCATTGTACATCTGAGCAGTTGGGGTTAAGAGCCTTGCTCAAGGGCCCAAGAGAGCAACTAAGAGACTAAGAGACTCGCCCTGAGAACACACCTGACTGCTGCATCATCCATTAGATGTTACATCTGTTTATAAAAAAAAAAAGAACAAAGCAGACTGTGGTTAAATAGCATATTTGTGTTCACAGAAGTAATAAAACATTTGTGGTTATACAGTACAGCAGATCTGACACTAGTTCAGTACAGTATGGTATTCTGATGTTTTTACATCTCGACCACAAGAGTTTTTGCTTTTTACATGTTGTACTTTATAGATATAGTATGTACGATCGATGCCTCACACAGTGACCAAAATAAGCCACTGATAAGATTTTTTTTTATTTCATTTCCTGGCAGCAGCATATTTAAATCCATATACAGAGGTTCAGCCTGTCAGTCACACGTCCACCAAAGAGCTGCTTCTAGGTAATCAGGAGCAATGAGCTACACCTGGCTTCCTGGCTACTTAAAGTCAGAGATGCTGTGCGAGTTTTACAGACTGCGTGGGACGTTAACTCACACTCTACATTTTAATCAGCCTTCCTGTCTGGCTTGAAGCTGTGACCTCTCTGCTCACACTGTATGTTCAAACAACCACAGCTGATCAGAGTTGGACGTGACCAAATGCTGACTTTCCTCCCTCCAGATGCTTTGCCAGGCCTTTACTGCAGCTGCTGGTCCTACACAACCACAAGGCACAAAATCCTGCAGAGCTCGAAATTACAAACCTACAACACAGATCTGTCCTGAAGACTCACATAATGCACAATTTACTGCTACACAATGTATATTAAATAAAAGCCCTCTTAACATGCTTGTGTGTAAGTGTTCATGAGAGAGAGAGAGAGAGAGAGAGAGAGAGAGAGAGAGAGTGTATGCATCATGTCTGCTTTATGTGGTTGTTGCTGTGAGCTATTTTTTCACATACCGATGTGTGAAACAGAGCTGATCTTAGTTCATTGGAACTTGTGTCTGTCTTAAAAGCCACAGGAACAAAAGTCTAACAGCTTTGTGGAATGACCTTATATGGAACAAAATATGATATACTGTATTAGTACAATATATACACTGTATACTGTACAAGCCACTGAGGTCTCAACACTGATGTGTAACTTCCTCTGACGTCATTTACTAGCAGAAGCACATTTAATTCCTTATACAGAGTACAGAGGCTCAGCGATCTTTATAGATCATATTTATAAATTGTAACAATTAAAGCACAAACCCCTGTTCAGTCACGTCCACACAGAGACACAGTCATTTCATGTTTCAGTGAGTCTTTTACAGATTAAAGATGTTTTGTTGTTCTTTTGGACAGGATGAGATGGTGAAGGTTATCTACAAGATTGCGGACAATGTTGAAGGTCATGACCTTGACACAGGTGATGAAGACGCTGATGCTGAGACACGCCCACAAGCACAACACACAGGTACAACATGTTTAAATTTGCTTGGCCAAAAGTGTTACAGTGCAGAGCTGCAGTAATTCAGTGTTTTATTACAGTGATTGGAGATGATGGTGGATAGCTGTGAGAATGTACACACTGTTAGAGGTAACACAGTGAGGGAAGTGGGAAAATTTCTCTCACTACAGTATTTGATTGTTTTTCACCTTGCTTTGCTGTTCACATTGTCTGAATATTCCACTTTAATTTACAAAATTTGCATGGATTTCTCTACTTTTACATACAGTATGTAATACAGTATTTTGATTACTGTTCACAGCTGTGTCTAGTTATGTTAGTTATATTATTAATTTCTTTATTTAAGCCCCAGGTGTTCACAGTTAGGGTTTCTTGCATCTGTTCTGTTGTCATTAGCTGATGTTTTCATTGATTTTCACATCTTTCTGTTGTTATTCTGTTTTTATTTGTTTAACAATGTTTCTGTCGGCATTGTTACATGGCATTAGGATTCATTAATGAATTTCAAAAGAATAATAAAGGGTGTCCCAACATTAACCTATCATTTAAAGATCACCAATTACCCTTCCCTTCAAACAAGTCTTATACGTAGATGTCCAGAATGTGTCTGTTATTCTTTCAGCTAAAATACAATGTTCCAGTGTCTCTAGTTTTAAATTAACTGCTTTCGAATGCTCTTTGACTGACATACATTTTTTCTAAATCCTTGTAGCATTTTTGTAGCAAACTTGTTTTTTCCAGTATTCATTTCTGAAGAAGAAAAACAATAGCTCATTTAATGATTTTGGGCTTCAATGTGTTTACAGATGTAAACAAGTGGCAGACACATAGATTATATAAAATGAACTAGACAAACCATTTGTGACATCACCCATAGGTTTTTTGAAGAGCAGTTTTGAAGTTCAACTGTGGGAGCTCAGTTCCTTATCATCTTGGCAGAAGCTTATGCCACCTAAACCCTGGTTAATCCACAGATGGCAAATGGGTGAACGAATGGAGCCTCAATGTTTAGAACCTACCACACAGAATGGTCATGTCCCTAATTATACATACATTTAAATCTTAATGTAATTTTAATTTTTGAGTTACATAAAAAAAAATTCTATTTTAAATTTTAGCATTTTATATTGACCTGCTTTTGTAGCCAGCCCTCAGTGGACATTAGAAGAACTGCATGTTTTGGCTTCATTCTTCAGGATCAGAGAGACAGAGAGTAACGTGGTCATGTTGTCAAGACACTGAATGTGGACTGTGGCTCTGGGCTACGGACCTGAAAAACACTAGAAACAGTTGGTTACAGGGGAATAAAAAACTCAATGTTACCTGTTTTCGGAGAGGGTAAAGTTTTTTCTAATTTCATTAATCTCATCAGAGGAAAAAAAATAGTCAAAAGTTGTGTTGTGTGTAAAAGTTAAAGGCTCAGTTTTGTTTTGCACAGCTCTGACCTCTAGTGGCACAATTTCACACCTGCACTTAAGTGACCAAATTTATAGTTGACCGCACATCTGTTATGTGGTGATTTTGCTCACTCTGAAGTGTTCTAAGAGCAGGAAAGAATATGATTTGTTTAGGTCTTAAATAGTTTTTTTGTTCATTTAAAATGTTAATATGTCTTATCTCAACTAGTCAGCTAATTAGGTTTCTTAGTTAGCTAGTTAGTGCTGTTAATTTATTTTGTTTATGTATGTTGTATGGATCTAGCACCTTAATCCTGGAGGAATATTTTTTGTGTCACTGTGTACTGAAGAGTTTATGGTTAAAATGACAACAAAAGCCGACTTGCCTTGAATTGATAAAGTTTAATATGTTGTAGTTTTGTTTGGCCACTAGATGTCACTTCAACTAGAGAAAAGTGACATTAGGTATACCAGGATAGAGAACCACAATTGCTATTACTTGTATGATGTTTTTTTCACTTTGATATCTAAACATGTGCCTCTGGTTTTGATGCTTTAAATACTGAACATGTTTGTAAGTATGCTGTACCCTTATGTCGTTATGCCTTGAACAAATAGAATAGAATATTTATTGCCATTACACAAGTGCAGTGCTCCTTAGTGCCAAATCAAAAAATAGTGCCAAGTGCTGACACCATCCAAAACCAAAACTACCCATCCCCCCTCCATCCCTTCTTCCAGTAAGGGGAGAGGGCAGTCAATGATTCTCTGAGTGGTGGTAATGCCTCTCTGAAGCACTTTCCTATCTGCGGCTGTGCAGCTTGCAAACTACACACAGTATGTCAGAGTGCAACCACATATTTTCACCCACACATGCTGCTTTCTGAAAAGTTTGAGGAAAAAAAAGTCTCTGCTGAGCCTTCATAACCAACATTGTAGTGTTAGCACTCCAGATTGTCCTCCTCAATGGTGATGCTTAGGAACTTGAAATCAGCCACCCTCTCCACATATTCCACGCTAATAAACAGGTACTGAATGTCTGTTTCCCACCTTCTGTAGTCCACTACAACCTCTTTAGTGCTGTTTAGATCAAGATTGTTTACCCTGCATCACCCAAACAGACTACTCGTCCTGGTAGGCGGACTCATCCCCTCCAGAGATGAGCCCAACCATGATGGTGTCATCTGCAAACTTAATGATGGCATTGCTGGGGTGAGAGGGCCTACACTCAAGTGTATACAAAATGAAGAGCATGGGGCTTAGCACAGAACCCTGTGGGGAGCCATGATGAGACTAAGGGCAGTGGAAATTTGTGTGCCAACCCTGACCCTCTGGGAGTGTTCTGACAGGAAATCCAAAATCCACTTACCTCTTGTTCCATCATAGTGATGAATGGACCACCCTGGGCTGATATTCTAACTGTAATACTGTTCCCACTAGTTGCTCCACCTCAAATCAGGAAAAGAAGTGATTAAGCTTCTCCACCAATAAGGGGTCCCTGTTCGTGATCATGAGGTTAGGTTTACAGTTTGCAATATGCTGGATTCCCTTCCACCCTTGCCTCATGTTGTTGCTTCCTCTTCTATTCTAATTTGGTCCTTGAGATTCCTCTCTTCAGGTTGGGTCTGGCCACACTATATAGTGCCACATCACCAGACCTGAACTCTCCTGCCCCAGGCACCGTACATCTCTGGCCATCCAGGGTTTCTGATTAGGATAAATTCAGATGCTTTTATCTACAGTGGCGTTGTCTATACAGTATTTACTATAGCTCAAAATGGCTGCTGTATATTCCTCCAGTTCTAAGTGGTCAAAAATATCTCAATTTGTTCTTTCAAAGCAGTCCTGCAGCTGTTCTGGCATCATCTGGCCACGTTTCAACAATTTTCCAAGTGATCAGGAAATTAGGAGCAGAGTCATATAGTCAGACTGGTGGAGTGTGTATCCTCAGTTCTCGGCCCCATTGGAGGATCCGGTTCTGAGACCATGAGATGAGAGGATCATGCTGCAGAAGCCAGGGGTGTCCGAGGATGATGGGTGGAGAGGAGATGGAGGTGARGTGAAATCGGACTGTTTCCTGGTGTTGGTCGAGGATGAGGGTTATGGATCGAGTCTGGGCAATGATGAGGCTGGAGGAGTGGGGCCGACAGTCAACAGATGTAATCCGAACTGGCTGGGATAAAGCTTCAGTCTCCAACCCCAATCTTTTGGCATATAGTCAATAAAGTTTCCCGCGGCACCGGAGTCGATGAATGCAGAGGTTTTGACTCGTTTATGGCCAAATAGGAGGTGTACCTGAACCGTGTGACGAGAGATGCTGGGCGTGGTGGATGGAGAGATGGAGGGAGCCCGGTGAACTGCTTCCATGGTTCACCGGGCCTGGGCGTTTCCCGAGCGAAGACGGCAGATGGCTCTATGGTGTGCTCCTGACCCACAATAGGCACAAAGTCCCTCCCTGAAGCGTCGTTCTTGCTCAGCAGCGTTCAAGGAGGTGCGTCCTAATTGCATGGGTTCCCTGGCTCCGATGTCAACCACGGCGGTCTGGTGGGTGCCATAGCAGTGGTGGTGAAGGCTGGTGGTCGGGATGTGGCGTTTGAAAAAGATGGCGTGATGGGCTGGCCTCGGACGGGAGAGCAGGCGCTGGTCGATCTGGAGAGCGAGCTGAGTCAGTGCCTCAAGTGTGGTCAGAAACTCCCGTCCGGCGAGTTCATCTTTTATGCGTGAAGCCAGTCCCTCGTAGTAGGCGGCGTCTTCCCAGGTGATCTGCACGGCGAGAGTACGGAAATCCGACTGTGTAGCGACTCATGGACGCCCCTCCCTGCTGCATATGGTACAATTTCATATCGGTCTCCACCTCAGCAGCAGGATGTTCAAATGGTAGCTTTAGTTGATGGGTGAATTCTCCATATGAATAAGCAGTGTCTGAATCTGATCGGAGAACCGCTGTGGTCCACTCAGCTGCCTGCCTAGAGACGAGAAGCGTGTCTGTGGAGTATCTGGTGGAATTGAACTCAAACACAAGATCCAATGCGGTTAGAAAAACGCTGCATTTCCCATCTGTGCCATCCCACTTATCCGGTAGAGCTATGAAAACATCAGAAGAGAAGGGAGGCGTTTGTTAGCCTTTGAGTATCTTACGAATATTAAAAGTGCTACATAATTAAACTCAATGCAAATATTTTAATGACACTGTAAATACTCACATGCATTTCTCTCTGGATAATACTGTGTCACTGCTCTAGGTCGTGTGCATTTTTTGTGTGTGGTTGAAACCTTCACGCAGCTGTAAATGTGTGTTATTTTAAACAGATTATGCCAATATTATGAGAGAACAAAGTGGCGAAGCCTCGTGCTGATGAACTTTGGCTATAGTATACTTGTGTATGTGAGAGCGAGCAGGCGTGACATGTGTCTTATTTCCATAATGTCTATAGGTTGGCGTCTATCATTATTATATCATTAACACCTTGGTAAAAGTTTGCAATTTTGTAACGATGTTTTGTTGCAATCAGTAGCGATGGTATGCTTTTTTTATCAATACTTTAGGGTACAGTAGAACATTGTTAAATTCCTTAATAGCTCACTATTGAATGTGACCATGTCGATAATACTTCGTTGTTGCATCATGTCAAAATAGATGAAAATGACTCTACAGCCTATGCTTAAAAAACTAACCAAATTGGTAACAACTGCAACAACTTCAGAGCCTATTTCAAAACAGCAGATGTCGGTAGCAAATCCCCCTCAGTGTATTAAATCCGGGCTCTTGGAAAATGTATCTAAAACACTACTACTCAAAACAACTACGTTCAGATGAGTGAGATGTGTTATGTAATATTTGTACAGTATATTAGCTAATATTTGTACAGTATATTAGCTAATCCATCTTCATTAGCTAATGCACTTTCTGTACATAAAACACTCAAACCCCTGTACATTTACTACATTTGTTATTTATTTTAAATATGCCACTTATGTAGTTCTGGTTAAATGCTAACTTAAATTCATTGGCTTTGTACATGTATTTTGCACAATGACATATTTTTTTAATCTAATTTAATCTAATCTAATATATATGCAGTAGTTCCTGTACGTGTATATACTTTACTTCCTGATTCATCTTCATTGTCACATACTTCGCTCTTGAACAGCTATTATAAATCTGCTTTAAACAAACTGTTTCAGTGCTGACAATGTGATAATGCTACTTACTGTAGCAGAGGAAGTGAGAGCTGAAGTGTTTTTCCTGCCCCGTAATTAAAAAAAACATTTTTTAGGCTAACCAGTGCAAACCAGTCTCTTACTCCAACACGCAGTATGTTGGAAATTTAACAATCTTACATCAAAGATGTATTAAACTTAGTATTTCAAATACTGATCAGTTAAACTGTTTTATTATATATGAGATATAAAGAAACACACACTGAAATAAATATAACAAGATCTTAGAAATTGTTTGAATTGCAGTATATGGAGCCAAAGTACAGGATGCAGGTGTAACTGTACTGTACATTCTAATATATAACATAACTAATATTCCCCTCTGTATTTCTATAACATTGTATTTCTGACTAGCATTACTATTACTATTTGTACAAATAAAACTAAAATGCCTACCGAGCTTGAATACTGACAAATATTCAAATTTTCAGTAGATAACCTTAAAGAGAACAATCCATGTTTTCTGTCAACATTTATAAAGGAACAAAATATTAGCTACTTAATTAAAATATTAATTTTCTTAGTTTTGCCAGATGAACATGACCACAGGTCCACTCTTTCCTATGTAAGCGTTCTCTATGATTTAGGATGAAAGTGGACCAATGAACAGACTAAAATAGACTCTTTTTAAAATGTATTAAAATATTTGTTTGAATTGACCTTCCCTTAGGGTCACTGTAAGGTGTGTTATAATGACAGCTTAACTAAAGCACAGACATCAAGAGGCAGTTTAAATGTGTGGGGCAACTTCCTTAACTGACAAATGGCACTGTAATAAGAAACTTTCCATGATTTCACACATGCACACGTGCACACGTGCACACACACACACACACCCACACACACACACCCACACACACACACACAGTTGTACAGTCATTTCCTCACAGACAGAGAAGACAATACAGTGTTTTACTGAGTCTGTAATAGATTACAAATGCTGGTCAGTGTGTATGATAATGTGATCAGCATTGAGGAGATTGAGGAGAAGAGAGGAGAACGAGTGGAGAGAGTGGTGGATATCTACGAGAGTGCAGATGCTGTTAGAGGTCAAGACCCCAGCACAGAGAAAGAGGATACTGACACAAAGAGGAATGCTCAAACTCATCACGCAGGTATCTTTAAAATGACTTCTGATCTGAGTTCCTTTATATCTGCAGTATTATTAGCAGGATATCAACAGTAGGAACATAACGTTTGCTTTTGAAGCACCTAGACCTGCTGTGGGCAGTGCTGTGTTTAGGCCACACAAGGTGAGAGTAAACAAGTCTCTATGTGAACTGCTTCCCTCTTACTAAAAAACAGACTGTACATGGAGCAGCTGTTACAGAGTGACTGCAGTGTGTGTGCTGCTGCTGTGTGTTCTCCTGCTGACTGCCGTCACAGTGCTGTGGATCAAATTTGACATCCTAACTACAGGAAACAACCAGTTACAGACCAGTTACACCAACCTGACTGTAGAAAAAGACCAGTTAAAAAAGGAAAGGGAGGAACTTCAGAGGCTTTCCAAATTGGGTGAGTGATAACATACCGAAAAGCTGTCACATGTGTGACTTAAGATAATTTTTAGTTAATCTTGTTAAAAAGAAAAGGACAAGTGTGTATGAAATTAGTTATGTTTACTTTTGTTTTAATGAGTCATTATTTTAAATTGAGTGTTCTTCCTTTCTTTGTATTATTGTACAAATGTACATTCTAGAAGATACAAGTGTAACAACGTGGGTCTCACGAGGGGCGAAAACACATTAAAATGCTTTGCACTGTTCAGAATGGGCAAATCAGGCTGCTACCATGCGGAGTTCTAGACAGGCAAAGGAGCGGCCAATTATAGACACGTGGTTGCCAGGCAACGCCACAATCAGTCTGAATGTGCCTCACCTGACAGCATGTTTATTTAAGGGTCCTGATACCTCGGCACTTCATGCGATCATTTAGGTAGCACCGGGAGGGTATCAGAGCCAAAGACGAAGACAATACAAGAAAATACAAGCGCGCAGAAAGTCGAGAGACAGAAGCAAAGACCCAGCCTCTGCCTCCCTAAGACACCAGCGAAAGAGAGAAAGAGAAAGAGAGCGACGCACTGTCCTTTAAACACGCGCTCTCAGGTTAGGTATATAGTGTAGACCAAAAGACACAAAGCCCTCTCTCTCTCATCAATCCTCGGAAAGAACATAGGCCCGAAAGGATCTTTTATTTTATTATTATTTATTAAGTTTCATTTTTAGTTTCCACAGCCCATTCTTGCATAGACAGCAGAGCTCTGTTTATTTGGGATTTTTAGTTTTCTTTTGGTTTCCTTTTAAGTTCCTTAATTAAGAATCCCACGCTATCTTCAAATGGAAAAGTCTTCCAGTGTGTATCATAAGCACTCTCACAAACTCCTATTTCATTGACCCCCGGAAAGCCCTGCGTTTGGGCTCTTACACATTAAAACACCTTGTGGCGCGGCTCTCCATACCGCACCACGTAACAACAAGATATGCAAACAAAAAGTGTTTAACAACCCAGAATATGCTTCATATATAGTCCAAATAGCTGCATTTAGTTTTTATGACAGGTTGGCACATTCATCAGATCCACCAATTAGTCACCTGGAATGATTTTCAATTCACACATGTCCCTTGCCAAGAGTTTCTTGCCTTCCTAATATGCTTTAGACCACCAGCTGTCTTGTGCAATGTAAGATTGGGTGCAGAGTCAATAGCCCTATTAGTGCTACTACAAATACTGCACAGTACAAATCTATAATATGGCAAAAAAAAAAAAAAATCAGTTAAGTTATGAGAAAAGACAGTCTATTATAACTTTAAGAATAGAAGGTTAGTCGATCCAAACAATCTCAAAAACGTTCAGTGTATCCCCAACTGCAGTCACCAAAACCATAAAATGCTACAGTATGATGAAACTGGCTCTCATGAGGGCCGTCCCAGGAAAGAAAACTAATAGCTACCTTTTGCTGCAGAAAATATGTTTATTATTATGACCATTATTATGCAGCAACATGCCATCCAAACTGGTTTGGACTTGGTGAGACCATCATTTGTTCTCCAACAGGTCATTGACCCCAAACATACCTCTATGTTATGTAATAGCTATTTTTCCAAGAAGGAAAGTGATGGAGTGCTGCCTCACATGACCTGGCCTCAACAATCACCCAATCTGAATCCAATTCAGAGGGTTTGGGTTTATTTGGACTGGAGAGTAAATGAAAAGTAGCTGAGTACTCAACACCTCTGGATATGCCTTCATGATTGTTTGAAAATAATTCCAAGTTACTACCTCATGACACTGACTGAGAGAATGACAAGAGCATGTAAACCTTGTTATCCAAGCAAAAGGTAACAAATTTTCTGGGTTATTTAACACTTTTTTATGTCACAATTTAATATTTGTTTTGTCATAATTTCAGTTTCTTCTGTACTAATATAGTATACATTGTTGAAAAATAATAAAAATAAAGAAAAAAACATTGACTAAGAAACTGTATAAAACTTTTGAATGGTAGAGTCATTCATAGCGAATGATTTGTGCCCCAACAAGTTTTTAATTGTGAACGGTGCTTTTTTGGAAAAGAATGCCAAGGTACACCTACATCACACAGGAGGAGATGAAACTACTTGGACATAAGCACATGGAAGACAGGATAACTTTGTTCGAATAGCTTTTTCAGATAGCTCTTTTCAAATGCCTGTAGGGATTTGAAAATTGTGCTATTGCTCGTTTACCATTCTGAAACCCCAAGGGCTTTAAAGGGCTTTTAAGTGGTACATGGTAATAAAGAACAAGCTGAACGTGCTGTGGAGGTTTAAGCCCAGTGCTTGGGTTGTGAGACTCTTGTTTCTTGAATGGCTTATAGAGACTACAGACTTTGCCATCAATAAATATTTTTGCCACTCTATACAGTTATTTTGATTGATCAAGTCTCTGCCCATCCTGCAGATGATGTTCAGCTTCATTACTATCAAATTACTCCGAAGAATACTACACCTGTTCTCCAGCTCATGGATCAGCAAGTGATATTTGAAAAGATTTACACAAGGGAACCATTCCAGAATTGTCCAGTGCAACTCAGCACACCCACAGAGATGATTGGAAAGAACATTTGAATATCCACACATGTAGGACTTTGATTGACAAGTCCTGATTGACAAGATGAACTTTAAATTCATGGAGGAAATTGTGGTCAGAATGTGTTCTTGATAGAGACGTTGTTTGGTTCGACCTGAGCCAAGAATAATAGTAGTAGAAAAGAAAACATGAAGAGAAATTGCATGGTGTAAGTGAGAAATATATCATATAAGACCTTAGCCAGTCATGCAATGAGATTGTCATGGGCCAATATAGGAAATTCATATGCTATGAAAAACAGCAAACTATAGTTCGGTTCATTGTGCAACTTTCCATTAGTGAACCACAACACGGTCCTAGTAGCCTTGCAAAGTGCTTCAGAACAGATAGAACCCCTGAATATCTGCCAGACTCCCCTTACAAACATTAACCCTTCTCCACCCCCACCTCCTCATCTTCTTCCATATGCATAGAAGAATCTTACTTTAAGGGAAAGGTTTAATGCCTGTTTATTTTATTTATTTATTTTTATTTTGAAGGGTGCTGCTGACACAGTGGTAGGTGTTGGCTGCCATGCGCAAGGCCCGCTTTCGATTCCCAGCCAGTGCCCAAACCTCAGCCACTGGATGCAGTGGAGTTCCCAAGTGCGGACAAAATGGAAGGGTTGTGTCAGGAAGGGCATCCAGCATAAAACCTGTGCCAAGCTTGTATGCGCAGACCAAAGTGGTCAGCTGTGGTTGACCTTGATGACTGACATTTTATCATTTCATATTTTACTTCATTTACATGTATTGTGAAAGTTTTATTGTTTTAATATGCGATAATGCTGTGTGAGGATTGTCTGGAACTTGTAAAATTGGTAAGAGTTCTGTTCCCATATGGCAATAAGAAATCCCAATTATAAATAAAGATTAAGTGATGTTTAATGTCTATTTATTTCCTATTTTACTTTATTTACATGTCATTTGATTATAGGGTTAGAGATTGGTAATATTGGTAATATTTTTGGGTGGTTGGAATGGGATTATCTGCATTTAAATTATTTCCTATGGGAAAATTTAGCTATCTAGTATAGATCTGGTACCTGGTATGTAATAATGTCACCTGTCATTTGGTATATAATAATGGTACAGTATTTTTTTTCTTTAATGGTTTGAATGCAGGATGGAAATATTTTATCTCCAGTATGTACTACATCATCACTAAGAGAAAGAGCTGGCCTGAGAGCAGAAAGGACTGCAGAGATAGAGGAGCAGACCTGGTGATTATAACCAGCAAAGAGGAACAGGTGTGTGTGAGAGAGAGAGAGAGAGAGAGAGAGAGAGAGAGAGAGAGAGAGAGAGAGAGAGAGACACTGATAGAGTAAAATAGACTCTGTTTCTTATTTATTTTATTAATATATTAATATTCTATATTAATACTACAACCTTGATAGGAGTTCATCAATAAATTGCGGAGCAGCAGAAGAGTTTGGATTGGTTTGAATGACAGAGACAGAGAAAATGAATGGAAGTGGGTGGACTATACACAACTGACCACTAGGTAAAAAATCACCAAAGTGAAAATTACTGACTTTCTGTGAAACACATTAGATTCACTGATTTTCTCCATTAGGTATTGGGGAAGTAGTGAACCCAATGGTGCTATCAAGGAGAATTGTGTTCTCGCTGGTGAAACGTCTGATGCTGTGTGGAACTGGGCTGATTATCCCTGTGATCATGAGTTTATGTGCATCTGTGAGAAGACAATCTTTAACTGAATTGCTGTATGTAAATGAAAAACAATAAATTGAATGTTCATGTGTATCTGTGTAGGTCATTGTGTTTCTGATAAACCCTCATCACTGTTAAAAACTCTGTAACTATCCTGGTGTCAACTGTCACCACAAACACACACACACACACACACACACACACACACACACACACACACACACAYACACACACACACACGGATGGCAGAGTTAGACATTCTTAAGGTCACGGTCAGGGACTGAGTGACTATTTGGACCCTGATGATGTTCTAATGATTAAGAATAATTAATATCCCTATAATCTAGTACTTTTTCTCTTGAGGTGGCTGCGGCTACACATGTGCCTATAAAAACTGAACCATCAAGGGAGAATTGACAAATTAATACATGTTTATTCTTCCTGCATAAAGTTTCAAGTTTGTCTCATACTGTATGTTCCAAAACTATGACAATAATAAAAAGCAGTGATGTGAAATACCATTATGAGACGAAAGACGGGTCACTAGAGCACATACATGCATAGCAGCTTGAGGTGAGGGCGTGTAAAATAACTGTATCCATTGACATTCATTTTCAGCTCAGCAGCGTGCAAATGAAGATTCAATAAAGATTGAGAAAAAAATTGCTGTTTCTATTCCATACAAGACGTGGAAATATATAAGGCTATCAAAGTTACTGAATTGTACTGAAAACGCATTGTTCAGTCGTTACTGAAAATTGACAAATAGTATTGGAATACTAAGGAAATTTCACACTGTTTTTTTATATATATAGATTTACAATGCTTGCTTAATGTTTGGACCTTGACTTAAAAAACAATTGTATTGTCTGGACTCTAATAAATTTTAATTTAGTACTGGTGCCCTATATTTTCATCCCACTAGTGTTCAAAAAGATTGTCATGGTGATACCATATATGGAGTGTTTCTATAAATATGAAAAATGAAGCCTCCATATATCAATTTTCTCCATATTTTACAATATGCGTAAAGCGTAAAAGATTTATGCACACAGACAAAACCTATTTATGCCTGACTCGGCTCCATGACATTATATGTGAGTGTGTGTATGTGTGTGAGTGCCCTGCAATGGATTGGCTCTGCTACATTTTGGCTCCTACTCCTAGAATTAGCACCAAAATTGCATCACTCTAAGAAGTTTTGGCCACTTCCTACAATTTCCAGCAATTTCCTACTCTGTGATGCTTAGTCAATATGGGCTTTAGCAGAGTTACCATAATAAAAATCCACTTAAGTAAAGGTAAAAAGTAGCTCATTAAGAGTAAAAGTTACTGAGTTACTTTTTTGAGATATAAATCTCAAACTAGTTGTTTTCAATTGAAGAAGAATTAGTTGGATTCAATAATTTGATTTGGAATGTCCATGGCTCGGCTCAAGACACAGGCAAATAGTCTACCACATGGATGATCAATTACTGTAATCAGAAAAGCAAAGCAAGGTGAATAAGGTATTGCTTTCCCTTCCCTCTCTGTGTTCCCTTTAAGTGTGTACATTCTCATAGATATCCCCCATCATCTCCATCACTGTAATAATACACTGAAATACTGGATGAGCATTGTGCTTCTCATCATGTCTTAGTGTCAGCACCATGACATTCACCACTGTGTGCATTGTAGGGAACCCCTGGTATCTTATCCTGCACAGAAGTACACCAAAACATCTTTAATCTACAGTGCCATGAAAAAGTATTTGCCCCAGAAGTTGTGCATCCTCAAACAAATCATGCAAATGCAGTACAGGAATCCGCCCAGTAAAGGAATGTCCCCAGCCCTGATCTTATCAGCATAACAGTGTCTTTCAAACGCATAGGTCCTAATTCAAACAGCCTGACTTTATCGCCCAGACTTTTACAATATCATAGAGACAATAGCACAGCCTGGCCGTGAGATTAGCATTCACATTTAACTTGGGACACTGTCCGATGGTAAAGACAAAAGGTTAATGTCTCAGACACTTGCCAGCTGATGCCAGCTGCCATGCAAGGAATAAGAAGGGCATACTGACAGTTATACATGCTCTGCAAATCTTCTAAAAAAAAAAAAAAAGCAATAAGATTACCGCCTCTGACAAAAATTGCCATCTTTGTACACTTAAGAGCATTTAGTTCTTAATATGCTTTTATCTTACTCTTCACCTATGGGTAGATGAAGGGGAAGGTTAATAGGTTGGATTGCTGAAAAACACAAATCAAAATTTTGTGGTAAATTTCATATGAATTTGTGGTTTCTTGTGTGTAGTAAAAATACCTGGCAGTTATTGCTGCCCAGATCCACTAGCTACCACCAAAGGTAAATTTCAGACTTGTGAGGAAACAATGCACAGTTTTGTTTGAAACCAATTAATGCATACACACCTCCAATTCTCACTGCAAAACAGCTGAAGAAATTTCCAGTTGAATTCATGGTACGATTTATACAGTGTAAGCACTGATCACGGTAAACATACAGTATGATGAAAGAAGTCACAGCTTCACGTCATACAGGAGAGGTCAGGTATAGCTCATTGCTCCTGATTACTGTGGAGCAGCCCTGTGCATTGCTTTGGTGTATGCAGCTTTATTTGTTGCTAATATTAGCTTGTTGCTAATAGTTAGCTTGTAGCATAGTCACATAAGAGAAAGAGAATGACGTCTAGAATTGCTGTAATACTAGGGGCAGTAAACGATGTATCTGTGATCTCTAAAGTTTTCAAGGCTTGCCCAGTGGTGTTGGGTCCACGTTCATCGGGAGGTCGCCAGACAGAAGCCATTAGAAGACGAGGTGGAATCAGGAAGTCAAGAAAACATGAGGCTAGAGAGCAGCATGTCCCCCCACAGGGAACACTCTCACGTTGAGGATAATGATGATGATGGTGGTGTGTCAAATGTGTGAATTGTAGAAACACTACAGACTGATATGGCCCAACTTAGTGGATTTACTGGCTCTTGCTGAAATACTAACAACCTTAGAGCATAACTTTATGGAAACCATAACCAGTACTTTAAACAGGGAGGCCAGTTTTAGGCAAGCTGTGGATGCTAGCTTAGTGGGGTTGGAAGAGTATTTCTCTGAGGCTATGGAAAAACTGGAAAGGGTGGTTACAGACCGTTTCTTGAAAAGTGACCAAGTGGTAAAGCCGGCTAAAAAAGCTCAGACTGACTAGCACACCTACCCTCTCCAGATTCTACACCAGTACATGCACCCTTACCTCCAGCAACTAGAAGGAATGCAACCTCACTTACCAAGCCCAGTGCCAATGATGATGTTCCTTTGCCCGGGGTAGTTCCCTCATTGAATGTCTTTCCATCCTCCATGATGCAGTCTACCTCATTTTGTGCTCACCCACCTATACGCCTAGAGTTCCCATAATTTGGGGAAGCTAGTGAAACAGCAGATGTGCCCAACTTCATAGAGCAATGCAAAAACTATCTTAGTGCAGAGCTTATTGGAACATTCAGTACGGTCATGCGAGGACTGGCGTTGAGCTGGAGGAAAGCAGAATAGGTTGAAAAGGTGAAAGATTGGCAGTCGTTCAAAGAGGCATTCACTGCAGATTTTTTTCCAGAAGATTATCTTTCAGAAGTGGATGGTAAGTTGAGGTCACTGGTGCAATTACCAGAACAGCGCCTTAGAGACTTTGCGTATGACTACAGAGCCCTCTGCTTAAAGTGGAATCCAGACATCTCAGAAAAAGAGCTGGTAAACTGCATACTAAACACCATCAACCGCGGAGTGGTGGGATGCCTCGGGGGGGACAGTGAGCAGAGTGGGGCAATTGGTGAAAGTTGCTTCTATAGTGGAGACGGATTGCAGCATTGCCAAAGACTGGCAGAAAGTCAACTAATAGAGCAGCAAGGAGAAAACCCTAAAGCAGGAGACAGATCGAAGTTTCAGAAAGTTGGTAGCCAAACTCGCCATAGCTCACTCGCCAGCCGTCATTTCACTTTTTCTCGTACCTGTGGTGATGAAAGGAACAGCGGTAATTGCAGTACTGGACACGGAAAGTACTTACACCCTCATGCGGGAACATCTGTGGAAAAAACTGAGGGATGGCACTCCCTTAAAATCTGCAAATACTATGCAAAGGTTCATCATGGCAGATGGAAAGGTACATCAAGCCTAAGCACAGATGATGATCTGCTACCAATGGCATAATAAGAGATATCAAGTGAACACCCCTACAAAATAAAGGAACATCACATTGCGTTCCCACTCATCGCAGGCATCGACTACTTGCGTGCTACCGGGGCAGTGTTAGACGTAGGTCAAGGGAGGTTTGGGCCAAAAACAGATCATAGATATGCCTATCATCCTTTCTTCAGAGTCCCCCAGGCCCTTGTGTAAGGGATGATACTGCTCGTGCTTGCCTCCAAACATTGTAAACCTGTATTACGCCCAAGCTTCACAAGTGGAACTCCCACAACTCACCGCCCTAGCCACAGGAGATATACCAACTTTTGACACTGACAGTCTGAAGGGCCTGCAGAAGTTAATGGCCACCTGACCTCACACCACATCAAATGTGCTGGGGAAAACCTCAGTGGTAAAACATCACATCATCTTATCTGATGACATAACATTCAAACCAAGAGCTTACCGGGTTTCACCAGTGAAGAAGAGAATAACTGAGAAGCGGACCAAGATAACATCGTGAAGCCCTCTTGCTTGCCCTGGTTGTCACCTGTAGTCCGTGTCTAAGTGGTGTTTAGTTTACATCAATGATATTATTATCTATTCGCACTCCATGTAGCACCATATGGGGCCCCTAAATGACATACTGTAGAGGTTTACTCAGGCCCACCTCTCATTAAACACAAAGAAATGCCACTGTTTCAAATGCCAACTAAAGTTTTTTGAGCATGTCATCTCAGAAGCTGGTGTACAGTTGGACCCAGATAAGACTCTAGCAGTTGCAAAGTACTCTGCTCAAAATATTAAAGCACTACAACAGTTCTTGGGGCTTGCTGGGTGGAATCATAAATTCATCCCCCATTTTGCTGACATCAGAGCCCTGTTGAACCAACTCAAGAAGAAGGGGGTGAAATGGGAGTGGACGGCTGAATGCCAGATGAGCCTGAACACCCTAAAATGGGCCTTGCCAGATCCTATTTTGATACAGCCCAATCTCAACAAACCATTTCAAGTACACACCAATGCTAGTGATATGGGCCTGGAGGCCCTCCTCACTTAGCAGACTTTTAAAGGGGAAGGGGCAGTGGCATATGCCTCGAGAAGCTTGAGAGGAGCCGATCTAAACTATTCAATGTCAGAGACGAAATGCTTAGCCATTTGCGGTGGAGAAATGGAGCCTATTCTTCATTGACCATGCTGCTCTAGCTTGGGCCTTCAATTGTCCCAAGACCACCTTCTGTCTGGCCTAATGGACCTTAATGCTGCAGCATTTCCACTTCTCTGTGCATTACTGAAAGGGCTATCTCAATTAGGAACCGGATGCTTTGTCCCGGGCGCATAAGCCACAGACTGTAGGGACTCGCCATCTCATCCCCCAAAATTGGCCTCCGAAATACCAAACAACTTGCATGAAATAGGATAAGCTTAGCGCAAAGACTATAACATTGGGTAATAAAAAAATAAAATGGGTGAGCACCCCCAGAAAGATCAAGAACGGCAAATTTCCTTTGAAGAACACCAGGCAATTCTCGATCACAGGGTGCTGCTGGCAACCCTAGGGGAGAAATATCAGGTGGTGGTGCCTCAGTCTCTGATACTAGGGTTCCTGCATTACTACCATGATAACCCTTTAGTAGGTCATCAGGGAAGACTGAAGACATTACTGAGGGTGCTGGAGGTCGCCTGGTAGCCATCAGTCTGCGAAGATGTCTGGCAGTATGTTTGGGACTGCAAAAATATAAGCCTGGCAACCATAAACCCCAGAAACTGATGCAGAGCACAGAAGTTACAGAGACAGGTCACACCAAGGGATTAGACCTAATGGTGCCTTTTCCACCCAGCAAGAAATGGGATGCTTACCTTTTGATAACTATAGGCTACTTCACCAAGTGGGTAGAGATGTTTCTACTAAGGGATGCTAAAACAGAAAAAAAAAAATCTAAAAATCCTCAGTGAAGAGATCTTCACACACTGGGGTATACCCAAATATTTGGTTTTAGATCAAGGTTCACAATTCATGTCCACCTGCTGACCGAACTTTGTAGAACATAGGGGATTGTATAGAAGTGGACTATCAGTTCCCCCTCTCTAAGAATAAATCGGACCATAAAAATGATGAATGTGTCATGTGTGGGACAACAACACCAAGCCTGCGACTAGTGGTTACCAGAGTTTTGGTTCACCATTAACACAGCAAAGCAGGAGACTGTGGGAAGATCTCCAGCAGAATTTATGCTAGGCCAGCAACTTCATGCACTACTGGAAAGGTAGGTTCACAAGCTACCAACATCGGTCATATACAATATTAGAAAAACTGAGAACCATGGCTGAGTAAATAAAACTCTGTGTGTGCAGTCAGAAAGCCAAACAGGTAAGGATGCTACAATGCCAAGAGAAGAGATGCGCAATTTCAGCCAGAAAACATAGTGTAGATAAAAACCCACTGGCCTCAGCCATAGACAAATACTGCACTAAGCTAGTGCCCAAGTGGGAGGAACCAGCTGAAATAAAAGACAAAAGAGGGCCAATAACCTACACTGTAAGTTGGGGCAACCTAGCTAAAACTGATGTGGTGAATGTGGTTAATTTGAAAAAGTACTAAGGGAGCTCTCCTCTAACGCCTTGACCTGGGCTGGGGGTGGGCTATTGCTGTAATACCAAGGGTCAGCAGTGTAACCACATTCTCTAAAATTTGAAGGTATTGATACCCTAAATTATTTATAGGAGGCTAAAAAAATTTTTTTTTACTTCAACTGATACTTTTGGTGAGAATGTTACAAGATTCTATGCAGGAAATGGCTAGTAGTTTCTGGCTACCAGTAAACGAAATGACCAAACTACAGTAACTTCCTATGGTCAGGATGGTAAAGCAAGGTAATATGAGACATGTATTAATATAAAAATGCCTTGCAGCTTGTGCTGAAATAAACTGCATTAACTAATTATCATATTGTTCAACAGAGACTGTAGTGTTTATGCTCCCCAGTTGTAGCAGCATGATTTGTTTATAATTGTTCTGGATAAAATGTAATCACAAATGTTTATTATTTCTTTGAACACAATATTAACTAGAGAGGTACATTTTCTGAAGAAAATGTGAGTGGCACTTGCTGTGGCAAAACATTCAAGTCAACATTGCTAATCATGTTAGCGTCATGCTTACAATCTTGCTAGGGGGTTGTTGCAAACTTTACACTAGACCTCAAGCAACTTCTGTGCATCTCCTCTTTTCCTCCAGACTCTGTGATCTTTATTTTAAATGAAATTCAAAATGTATTTTCATCTGAAGAAAAAACTTTGGCCCAACAGTCCAGTGTCCTTACCTATTACCCCTTAGAAAAGACATGTCAAGCACTCCATTCTCAAATGAGCCTCACGATTTAACACCTCTTTCATGGGTCTAAGATGTGCAATACAGGACTAGGTACAGATGTGTGACGAGTGGATTTCTAGTTTTGTCGCCGCACCGCAAGGCGACAGTATGCAGTTGCTGGCTTTTACCACTTAGTGGTGTATATAACTATAGATTGACACGTCAGACCTTATTTCATTCTCTCAAGGATTAATGAGCCGCAGCTCCTTTAGAGCTGCACGTAATAGCGGATAAAGTCAAGTGTAACATTGTATTTAAACAAATTCATAATCTCATTCAATTATTTAGCTTAACAGTACTCAATGTGTTTAATTACTTTGAGCATTAGGGTTTACAGTGTAGTGTACTTATTTTAATGTTCAACTTCAATGTTTTTTTTTACTCATTATTGTACAGCAAATATCAATAGCTCTGATTCAGATTTTTCATGCTTATTGTATAAAATACACAGATGTGGAAATTACCATTACTGTAGTATTTCTTCGATACAGGTGAACGTGAATAGACACTTCACACCTCTGTACGTGCCAAAATTCCATTACAATTAAATCGGGCAAATTTGGGCACCTATTGCTCCCAGGGGATAAAACTCATTCCCTTGTGCGGGGTATGTTATGACAAGGCATGCAAACCTCTTCAAATGTGGTAAATTTTAGTTTTCTACTAAAATCTACCAGAATCCATCAAAGTTGGTCTCAATGTTAAATCTATGGGATTTTTTCCCCATTATATGTTAGTGGGGCAAATTTGGGTGCCTCTTGCGTCCCAGGGGTACAACTTATACCATCTTGTGGGTATGTTTGGACACAGCTTGCAAACTTCTTTATATTTTGTAAATTTGAGATTTCTACCAAATTCTTTTTATGCGCTACAATCTGTCAAAGTTGGTCTCAATGTTAAGCCTATGGGACTTTTTGGGGCAGTGAATTCTGTACCCTTAGAAAAGTTATAGCACCCCATTCCCAAATAAGCCGCACTATTTGACACCTCTTTCATGGGTCTATGACAAATGGTACAGGACTAGTTATGCAACAAACTTTTGGATGAAAAAAAAGGGAAGAAAAAAAAAAGAATAATAAGTCTGTGAGAGAATAATAGTAATGCTTTCCAAGCCCCACTAACTAATCACTGTCTGATTTTTCCTTTGCTTTAATGAACACAAAAATCTTATGATGCAGCAGGCAGATGTGTGACAGAGCTGCTTCACTTCAGGACTCAGTAATTCCTGCAATTCAGTGAAATCAATAAAAAATCAATATCTATATACTAATAAAATGTTCAGTAAACTTCTCAGGGTGTGTATGTTATTCACATGACTGTATAGTGACCTTGTAGGGGCCCCATTAAGGCCTTCCTGTTTAAGTGTTGCCACAATGTGTCAGTTTCTCACTTGTGGTTTGTTGCAGGTATAGAATGAATGAAAGAGGAAACAGGCTTTCAGTACAGCAGTAACACATCCAGTATCAGTGATGTTTTATCCTGGGGCCAAGAGAAGTTAGAATTCCTCTGTTTTTTTAGACTGTGATTTTATTAAAAAAAAAATAAATAAATAAAAAAAAACAGATTCAATGTCTTATGAGAAAGTTTCATTCCCCTTTCCTGGCAAAGTGAAGACCTGTTGTCCAGTTGTTCCCTACACCATTCACGATTGGAACACACCACTAAATTTACTTCTACTGCAGTGGAGAAGTTTATTTAGAGTTATCAGCCACAAAAACCACCGCTAGCCATGGTGCTGAATGTGTGCTGTGTTGTATTTTTTTTGTCGAGGAGTGGCAGACTGAGAATCACCCAAACACATGACTGACCAGGGGACCCTGGAGCTGAACTCCAAACAGAAAAAGAATAGACTCTTTTCTCTGTCTGTACAGTGGGCAGCATTGCTGATGTAGAACCTTAAGGTGTCATGATTGATCCTTAACCTGGATTACTATACACTCGGATTGTTGTCCACTGAGACTGTTAAAAGGCTCTAGTGTGTCTTAGCCTCTGTTTAAATTAAATCAAAATATCTTTATTGACACCCCATTTTAGTATGATGTCATCCAGTTTGTGACCACAACTTAATATCAGGCAGGTGGCTTAACGCTCAGATAAAATATAATTACCTAATGTTACACTATAAGAGAGATCTTTTTCTTTGTGTTGGTGTGCTTTAAAAACCAGTGAACAAGAATCACAAACCCAAGACCAATAAAAAAAAAAAAAACGTGTATTACACAAAAGATGAAACAAAAAAAGGTGCACCAAAACCAATAACAAAGAAAATAATATATAGAAAATATATACACAGGAAAACGGAGTGTGTGTGAGCGTGTAAAATGTCCAGAGTCCAGTTTATTGCAAACATGCGTGAGAGAGTGGAATAGGTCTCACCGGAAATGATGGAAAACAACCGGGAGGCCGACAGCAGAGTGAGAGGGCTCAGACAAAGCAGTCTAGTCAGCGACAAACCAGATGAAATGGAAATCCCACAAAGAACAGTCTTAGTCGGTCTCTCAGTGTACTCCGTAATAATATAAACATCGCGCTTGGGTCCAGTTTATACGGCTAGTCGTTTTTATTTTTTCTCATTTTAACTCATGCAGTAGACGAGATGCTTTTGCCGGATTCTATTAGCGAATGTCTGCCTCAAATCGGAATCTGGAAGGCGGAGTGCAAATATCCAACCTCCAACTTCAAACTAACTTCATGGTGGTAAAACACGAGCAACGTGACCAGAGTAAGCTAACCCCACTACACCTTCTTCGGTGGAGTGTTGCTAATCTGGAGTTACATGACACCTTCATGGATATGGTCAACAGCTGTTACTCGGTGTGTGAACAGAGACAAATTAGATAAGTAATAAATTCTACAGATAAGTAGAATCCGCTGGATAATCTCCAAACAGGGAATAAGGTACCGTCTGTTTTTTTTTTAGTTTGTTTCTCTTTGTGAGTTTATCTGACCATCTCACCAACCCCAAGCACCGAATCAGGTCTGCAACGTTTTTAATTTCAAGTTATTTTGATAATTTATTTGAACATTAAGCTAGTTATAAAAGGAAAACCAATTAAGTTATTTCATGTAAAAATTTTATATTTGTTTAATTTGTTTTATTGTTAAATTAAAATTGAATATTCTAAACAAGTTTAGTGATTGTTTATTATTGTTGATGACTAGCAAACACTGTAGTGACTTTGAAGTGGGAGTACACATAGTTATTTGTTTTATTCTGTTCTTATACTATTATAGTTTAGCTTAAGCAGTCAGGTTGTTACAGTGACCCAAGTCTCATAATATTGGAATAATTGAATAATCTGAGTTGTGTAAGTTAGTATAGAGGGGCTCAGGGCTCTTTTCTACATACTGTACGTTGAGAGTAGACGGCCAGAAAAGCCTCTTATTTCTGACATTTCACTGTGATACTTTCGACTTATAAAAGCCTTGTGGTTTAACATGTGTGTCAACAGTCGTTTGCAAAAACCACAGAGGTAGAAACAAAGCATGAAGGGAACACACAAAAAATGGAAAGAGGAAGTGGGCCTTTCAATAGAAACACGAGTTCTCATCAGTTCACTTTCCACTCACAGTTACAGTCATGACAGGTGCTGTTACAGTCATGACATATCAACACTGTTCCATAAACCCAAATAAATAAATAAACAAATAAAAATAATAAACCGCAAACAGATTCATTATTTAAATACATTGCAAACCTGAGAGCACAAAACTGATGTACCAGTATGGAACTGCAAAATCAATAAAGGAGGAATATTACCTGACATCATGAGCAGTGTTTATCATGCTTTTTATGCCATTGATTAGGCCTCATGATATACAGTAATGTACCCTGCTGTAGTAATAGTTTGTAAATGTAGTGTGTGTGCATGTGTGTGTGTGTGTGTGTGTGTGTGTGTGTGTGTGTGTGTGTGTGTGTGTGTGTGTGTGTGTGTGTGTGTGTGTGTGTGTAAATACCTAAGATCAAAGATCGCCTATGGCTTCTTGTTCCCCGCATCTCCAGGACATCTTAGTTCACATAGATATAATCTTCATAGGAGCCTTTGAGGCAGCTGATCTGTTGTCTTCTGAAATTCTTGAGTTTGCATTTGACTTCATCTCTGTTTCTGTTTTCTCTAATCTGCAGTACCTTCACTCTGTGTAATGCTCAGGTCTGTTCTGTATCTGTGCTAGCTCTCACAGTGACTCTGTGTATGTGCTGTAGTTAAATATATGCATATGTGCTCTGTTCTCAGTTCAGGAAGTTAAGCTCAAAGCCACACAAACGCTTTCAGAGGCCCATCACTGTACATGCTGACTATAGAGTCTGTGTGTTTACACCGAGAAGTGGAGGTGCTCATAGCTTGAGAGTGAGGTTTCATTTCTGTTTACAGTGATAAGGTCTGGTTTAAAAAAAAAAAAAAAAGAAAAGCTTATTTAGTTTCATTGAACCATCTTTTTTTTTTTTTTTAAGCTACATGCTTTGTAATGACAATAACAGGTCAACATTGAACCGATCCAATAAGGCATTTAGATGCTGCTTTTCAATAAACAACATTACTGGCAGTGTTGATGTGGTTGAACTATTTATTTATTTATTTATTTATTTATTTAAAATTACTCTAAATACATCTTATATGTTGAATGTGACCACGGGATGCTTTTAAGGGTAGACTAAACATCATCCTCACTGCTTGTAATGAAATGATATCTTACCAAACAGAATTATAATGTAATATATTAAGTATAGTTCATTTTGAGTTGCTGCTTACTTACTTTTGTAATAATTTGGCATTAATAATATAAGCTTTTATTTGTCCTATATGTGCTACAGTACAGTTTTTTTTTCTTCTAATATATGCCTTAAAATGTGTTCATGTGGTCATCCATAATACAGCTTAAGGGCTGAAAAGGGCCATTTTGGTGGTACTGGTGCTTGAACTCCCATCCTTACTATCAGTGACCTAGAACCTTAGGCACTGAATAACCAGGAGCCAGGCGAACTGCTCACAAAACCATGTTAAATGTTGCCAATATTGTGCTTGTCACTATTTCTATTCATTTATTGATTTTTATTTTTGCTGCTAGCGGAGCTGCTAACCAAAATGCTAGGAACTATGTTTTCCAAGAATCGCTAGGAAAGTAGAGAAATAAACGGACATATAAGTGATGTAATGACGTGACTATCTAGTCCATGGAAAAACAAAACCAGCATTTTTTAAAAACTCTTTCTTAAAAGTTCATGAGTAAGTGAGTTTAAAAAAAAAAGTGGCTGCAGAGGAAAACTCTCTCTTTTTACACATACACAGATACATACACTATTCACACTACGTTAGGGATATTGTGAGAGACTCAGTGGATGTCATACTTACGGTGTTTGTTGCACTTAAAACATTTTTGGGATAGAGAGGAAATTGTATTGGGGCGATAGACACATCTCATTTTGTGTTTTCCATGTAATGGTAACATTATGTGCAGGTGTGCCTTATATTGGGGCCAATACCAAAAGACAACCCTTTTTAGTGTGGCATCAATTTTAACATTCTGTGGGTATAAAAAGCTGGTATTGTCAGTAAGTCATGGTTCATCATTCAAACAGCCATCAAGTTCATCATTCAAAGAGCCATAAACACACAACGTCATTTAACGGACGAGCAGCGCCACCTGGCCATGGCGCGCCTTCAGGTTGGTGGCAGGCAGTCAGATGTTGCTCATGAACTTGGTGTGTCTCAAAGTGTCATCAGCAGACTTGCTCAACTCTGGCAGAGTTCATTACAGACCCAGGAGTGGAGCCCCACGAGTGACAGACTGCAATGATGACCAGTACCTAAGGACCTATGCACTTAGACATCATTATGCAATTGCCACACAGCTGCAAGTTTATGAGAGGTGAGAGGTACTAGGGTTTCCAGACAAACCATTCACAACTGACTCCACTGCTTTGGCTTGAATGCCGGACCAACATTGTAGGTGACTTTATTGACAGCAAGACACTGCCGTGAACGTTGCAGTATGCACAAGACCATGTCACCTGAATAATGCAGCAGTGGTGTACCCTCCTGTTCATTGATGAGTATCGGGTGATCGTTGCTGGAGAACGCAAGTTGAACGATACGCTGAGGTCAACATGGTCCCCAGGGTCTTGCTTTGGTGGTGGAGGTGCAACAGTCTGGGCAGGCATCACCAGTCAGTGCAAAACAGATTTGGTTATTGTAGATGGCTCAGTAACTGCACGTTCTTGCCTCAGAGACATAATAGAACCCATCATCATCCCCCAATTCCACCAGCACACCCCCAACTTTCTGTTCATGGATGATACTGCTCCACCAGATCATGGCAGAATTGTCACACCTCGACTTCAGGAAGGTGGAGTGCCTCAATGGCCATCGATGTCCCCTGACCTGAACCCCATAGAGCACATCTAGGACCAGTTGCAGCAGAGACTGGATCATCGTACCCCACCCCCACGTGACCTGGCAGAACTGTGTGTAGCACTTGTGAAAGAGTGGAACACATTGCCTCAGGACAACATCATGAGGCTAGTGAGGAGCATGAGACATCGCTGTTGAGCTGTCATTGTGCCAAATGGTGGAAAAACCCGCTACTGACATTGTCAATTTTTGTTATTTTAGGGCTATCCTTGTTATTGTCTAAATTTTTGGGGTAATAAATATTAAACTAAT
>QMIH01002521.1:34523-62539 GCA_003987875.1 Clarias batrachus | reverse complement strand
GTTCTGATTGTTTCACTGCTGTTATTTTAGATTTTAGATATAGTGTATATACTAGTATACAGTACATAAGACTATTAGTGTATAGAAATAAATATGTGAAAGACCTATGTTTCACAATATAAAGTATTTAATTAAATTKTAAGCAATTTAATTAAAGTCAATAGRGTACTGTACAGATTTATAGTCATATGACTACAAAAACAGCAGAAAGATTCCCAACTTTTATTTTCAAGTATTTTATCCAGGYGGTGTAGTAGTTAGCACTGTCRCCTTGCACCTGTTCAATTCCCGGCCACGTTTGATTCCTGTCTCTGTGTGCATGGAGTTTGCATGTTCTCCCCGTACTTGGTGAGTTTCCTCCCACAGTCCAAAGACATGCAGGTTAGGTTAATTGGCATTCCCAAATTGGCTGTAGTATGTGTGTGTGCCCTGTGATGGATTGGCTCCCTGTCCAGGGTGTACCCGGCCTCATGCCCTAAGTCTCCTGGGATAGGCTCCAGGCCCCCTGTGACCCTGAATACAGGATATACAGACTCACACAATTTTCTATTTGGCAAACATTCAAAAGGGTTTAGGTAATAGGATCTTCAAGATCTATATATTGATATCATCTTTCTCTTGATACCATAATTTGATGGGGAATGATATTGGGTGTATGTTTGGGGTCCTTGTCCTACTGCGCAATAAAGTTGAGGCCAATCAGACACCTCCTTGATGGTATTGCATGATGAGTAAATATCCGCCTCTATTTCTCATCATTAGGACACCAATAATCCTGATCCTTGCAAGTAACCTCTACCATACATTACTGTTGCCTGCAGATACTCATTATTATACTGCTCTACAGTCCTTCGGCAAACAACCTGCCTCCCGCTACAGCCAAATATTTCAAATTTTGAAATATTAGTCCTGAGCACCTCCAGGCATTTTCCAGCACATCAGTTGTTTTCTTGCATAGTTGAGTCATTTAGTCTTGTTTTCACATCTGAGATATGGCTTTTGTACGWCAATTCTTCCGCAAAGACCAATTCTGGCCATACTTCTCCGGTCAGTAGATGGGTGTACCTAGGTACCAGTGGTTAAAAATAATTAGCTGTTCACTCCTTATTAAAAACTTGCCACTTACTCTTGACTTTATATTTTTTCTTTGGTTCATTGATTGTTAAAGTAGGCATCAATGCAATAGCAAACTTGAAGACTAAATGTCTCTGTGTGGAGAGGATAAAGGATAGTGTTTGGAGTCCGCCATCTAGTGCAGGAAAATGGTGAGATGAATGCAGTCTTTAAGGCATTTGTGTAATTTTATAAATATTCAATGGATTGGATTAAACTGCCTAACAGTCAAATATGGCCCATGGGCCATAGTTTGCCCACTAGTGTGTTAGAAGCTCGTTACTGTAGCTTTGTAGCTTGTGTTACAGACTTAGAAGGAATTACTAATGAGACAAAGTGTTGCCTGAAATGTTGTCAGATGTGTTTTTTTTTCACTAAAAGTGCTTCTGTGACTGGTTTTAAATGAGGGTGATGGACTGTACCGGCCTACTCTGACCGACGCTGTTAAAAAAGTATTWATATTAATGTTCAAAGTATTGATCGTTAAGTCAATTAATGTTAACAGGCCTATAATTTTAGCATTCAGATTTTTTTTAAATGTCTCTTTAAACACTCTTTAATGTTATGGTGCTGACTTCAAATATACCCATGAGGTAAAAGGCCAGTAATGTCAACCAGCCAAGCACAAACTCAATAAAAGCGTAATATACACCCTACAGTCACGCCATGAGTTAGAGGGCAGATGAAATTTAAGCATGCTGAAATGCCATGAACATATGACCTTAAAGATCATATAAACATATCAGAAATGATTTTGGCTGTCGAATGTTTACTTTAAAGTTTGTTTCGTAGTGGCTAATGAATAGTAAAAACAGTTGAGTAAATAATCAAAGTTATTATAAATCAAATCATAATATGTGGTGTGTGTGTGTGTAAATGCCCAAGTAATCTGCTTATTTTGCTAAGATGYCTGCTTGTGTTGAGACTGATTTATGAGACTGTGATACCAGCTAAGGTCTTTATATGAAAGACTGTAGAAAAAATGCCAGTCCTGCTAAAGTGAACAAATATGAGACAGGTTTTTTCCACACAGGTTTCATGAGAGTAGCTCAGAATTAATTCTCTGGCAGTCATCTATGTTTTAATTACTCTCCRGCCTTGATGTCATTTGATATGTTAAATTAATTTTGATTTTTCTATAATAAGCAGATCCCAAACTAGCTGCTGCAAAAATAACAGCTGTTGTACATCTCAGTATATCTCACACACKTTTGCATATTATTCCTACTTATATTGTTCGAAAAACAATGTTGAGAGGTGAAAGTCTTCTTTGTACTATACAAAGAAAACTTTCAACTCTCAACATTGTTTTTTTTTACAACCTTATATGTTGTATTCTATGTTTTCTAAGTTATTTAAGTTTCTACATCGTGATAAGTATGTATGCGTCACAGATATGGCTTGTGTGACCTTTACTTTTTATGACCATTTTTATGACTTCAAATGGTTGGATATCTATATATGGCATCCATCATATAGTTTACGAGTTCACTCAGCACATATGCGTTTTGGTGATTGTTTATGGACATAAGTGTGTGTCTATGTGTGTGTGTTTCTACCATTGAGAAAGATGGCCAAAAGTATTCAATCCATCTTCTTGCTGTATGATGCTTTACAGCTGTGGTTCTCAACTCCGGGCCTGGAGGACCACCTGTTTTTAATATTTCCTCTGTTCTGTCACACTTGTATCAATCAAGAATTCAGGTGTCCTTGGAGCTGAGAAGACACTAAGAAAATAGGTGCAGGATAGGTGTTTCTCCAGGACTGGCATTGAGGATGACTGTTTTATARCGTACTCACATATTAGCATGCTACATTGATTAACCCTAATGCATAAAGATGATGATACTAAATTACATTGGGGGGAAAATGTGTAGATACTGTACTTACTGTACTGTACTGTAGATACTGATCATTACGTTGTTTAACTATTTCAAAATATCCAATTAACTAGCAGTGAAACTTTCTTGCTTTCTGCTTCACTATGTGATTATAAGGGAAGGCATATTAGAATTATATATAATTGCTATTACAAAGAATGAGTTACGGTTATTACTTACTGCACAGAGGTCAGTGACCTTCATTTTATTTTACATCCAATGATCTGTTATGAACTTATTATTTAATAACATTAATAATAAGCTGGAAAGGTACAGGACATTAATTATAATTTCTCTCAACCACTCATGATCTGACAAACTGTAGTTTGAGTGAAAGTATTTTCTTGCATTGTTGAATTCAAYTGATGAGATATGAGATGACACAAAACACAAAATATGAGATGATAATGTATGTTCCACAAAAAAAATAATTTTTGTGGGACATTTTTAAAACATGTGCTGTCGTGCTACATATAAAGTTGAAAAATTATTTGTCATAATATCTCTTGTTTTTTAAAAAACTTATTTATGCTCAAATAGGCAATTTAGATGTATCTCAATATTCACTTATGTATAATTAAATGATGCATGTTGTAATCATTAATTTCTCAAGTGCATGTAAACTAATAGCCAACTAAATCTCATCTCTCTAGTGAAGCATGATCATATTCTGTGCTAGCTAATGCTATTCTTTACATAGCATGTAGCTTAGCATATTTGTTTCTCTATATATTACGTAGCATATTTGTGTCTCTAGCAAACAATATGTTAATTAATGTGAGGAAGAAGATATTTATTAATGTACATCTGCAAATTACTTTTTGTATGCACTTCAGGCAAACAGACCACCTGAATGCTAATATTTTTAATGAAAAAATCTACAACAGCATGAGTAAAAAATATTATGTAATATTTGAGCCTTTACATCCCATGCCTGTCATTAGTTCTGATATTTTTGTAGCCAAGCAGTATGTGAACACAGGCCAGTGAAGATTATGTTGGACTTTGCACTGACGTATCTTTTTATTTCACAAGTATAACGAGACTGTTATACAACATTATGACTGGGGTGCAAACTGCTGTGGTTTGAGCCGTGTATCCAGTGATCATTATGTCATCAAGGCTTTACATGTAGCGAAGGATTGAGATGCGCTGGAACCAGAGGTGCTGAGTTCTATGTCTTCCCATTAAGTTCCACATTTGTTTTTATTATGTCTGATTATCTGTCTGCCTGACAGGCCACTGGAGACCCAAAACATTTATTCTTAAGCTGGTCCTGCCAGACAGACAGAGACAAATGGCAAATGGTGTCATGCTACTTCCACAATCAGGCCCCTCAGCAGATACTGTATGTGCAGTAAGTGAGATATGGGCAAGTGATGAAATGAAATGATTGAATGGTGGATGACYATAACATATGCAAAATACTTTAAAACTAACTACTGTATATCACTCTGTCAGTGGTGCTTACCTGCTGTTAGCCACTTCAGTGATTACAGTCTATCACTTTACTTGGATGTGCACCATGGCTACTCAAAGAATATTACACACAAGAAATCGATAGCATGATGGCGTATTAGTGATATACTATGAGTGCTGATCATTAGAACTTAGTGTGGGTGGATAAATATTTGGTTATGATCATTATGTAATTGTTTGTCCATATACAAGCCCAGTCCATTTACTGTATGTCATGTGATCACTCAATTGTACTCACATCACCTGACCCAGCACAGTTAATGTCTGTTACTATAAAATCTTGGGGGGGTGATCTTTTTCAGTCTGATTTATAGTTAGTGATTATTTCTATTGTCAGCATACATTATACACTCTGTATTCAAAATACACAGCTTTATAAGTAAGTAAATAAGTTACTTACTGTAGGGACTGGTAGCTCACCTCAAAGGGAGCCATGAACGAGGAAGAGACAGTTCACGACATCAGCAAATAAGGAAAGCAACGGTTACTCTTTCCCAACTCAGATGGAGCAGGTCTGCAAAAAAAAAAAAACTTCCTTCAACAAGAGAAAAGCATCTCACATCTCCACTCAAAACGATGTAGAGCAGCACAAGTGCCTTGAATAGGGAAGTTTCACAACCCCCTGGCAGTTGCTGACCCCCGGAATGCTTTTCCTCTAGGCCCCAGAACAGAGAACATACAAAGCTTTAGGGACACGTACTATGTTAATCAGTTAAAGTATGCCACTAGGGCTGATATAAAATTATATATGTGTGTGCATGTAGAATGTATGATGTCTTTGTGTTATGTTCAACATGTATGTCATAAACTTATGAAGTGTAATCAACCTGTACAGCCCTTGTTATAGATAAAGGTATGAATGGGTATGCAAGACATGGGATGTTTGGTATCAAATGAAATGTTCAATAAACGTTGATGTGCATGAAATCTTAGTCATGTGAAGCAGACTCATGTTAATACACTTTAATACTGAGATAGCCTCCCACGTKACAGACCAAACCACAGGTTAAATGTATGCACGAAAAAGAAGAACCATGCGGAACAACCATCTCTGATCGGAACAAACAGCTGTGGGACAGACCTGCACCGTGAGATTAAAAACCTACGGTCTGAGCAGTCTCTGCACGTTTTTGAACGCCATGCCGTCTGAAGGAAGCAAGCGGACGCTTCTCTTTCTCCGCTCTCAAACAACGCCTGAAATTTAACTTCTGACCTGCGCCACCCAGTGATAGAAGACTCCGCTATCCTCGACACGCAAAGAAACTTCGGCTTGAACTTCAGACGCCGCTTGAACGCCGCCTTAGTGCAACGAAGAGGCCCGCAGAAGTTTCAGGGCGTCGTCATCAGTAACCAGGCAACCAACACACCACCAAGGGCTTTCCCGAAAGACGCCATGTCAATCCAGTAAACCGACCAATCAGCAACCCCATAATTCCCTTCAATAGAGGCGAACCACCAGATGAGAACGAAACATAACGCAAGTAAACAAACAAATCTTCATACCTTGCTGAAAATTGGTGCTCGATTCATAACTAAACCGTAAGACTTGTGACTTTCTCAGGTCTAATAAACATTACTAGAAGAACTCCATTTTTCCAACTTTCACCCTCTGAACTGTGTGTGTGTGTGTGTGTGTTTAAGTAGCGTAGCTTCATGTATTGTAGATTAGTTTAATAAATTCTTGTTTCTTTATAAAGACCTGTTGTCTTGATCATGTATTTTAAAGTTTAAACATTTGCCTAGATCAGGGATGTCCAAATCCAGTACTGGAGGGCCAGGGTCCAAAACAGTTTGGTGCTTCTTCTTCTCAAACACAGCTGATTTAACTAATCTGTTAATTACTAGGTTCAGTGGGTGTGTTTAKGTGTTGGTGAATTACAAACTGTGTTGGTCGCTGGCCCTCCAGGACTGGATTTGGACACCCCTGGCCTAGATCTTACGTTACCTTGCTCATGAATTGTTAAATACCTGACTTTGTATTATCATCGTTGGCCGCAGGATAAACAAAATTCGTAAGATAGCCTAAATCGTGCTAAATGCTGGACGGATAGATGATTAAGTGTATGAATTTATAACAGTATAAATTTTGTTCAGTTTAATCAAATTAACTCCAATTGTTAAAGATTCGATTCACCTCTAATCCAGAGTTGAAACCCTACATTTTAATGGTGGAGAATGCGTTGAGCATTGTGTCCACATTAAAAATACTACATTACTGTAAATCAGACAAGGAATCAATAATTTATTATCATGTACATGGTAGTGAAAAGGCAAGAGCTACTCATGGAGATTATTTAAAGACACTTCTAATTCATTATTTTGTCAGCACGCTTTTCTTTATTTATTGCTGTCTGTGTGTCAGGGTCATTACTCATTTTCCYCAGGGAAGTGGATATAGTCTTAGATGAAACATGACTGTCTGACACATGAGGGTGAGGGTGGTTGGACTGACTGCACAATAGGAATTTGAAATCAGTAATATTTGGAACCAGATTCGATTCCTGTCTCTGTGTGCATGGAGTTTGCATGTTCTCCCCGTGCTTGGTGGGTTTCCTCCAGGTACTCAGGGTTTCCTCCCACAGTCCAAGGACATGTAGGTTAGGTTAATTGGCATTCCCAAATTGCCCGTTGTGTGTGAATGAATGTGTATGTGTGTGTGTGCCCTACGATGGATTGGCACCCTGTTATAGGCTCCAGTCTCCCCGTGACCCTGAATACAGGATTAAGCGGTATACATTAGATGATGAGTGAGTGAGTGAGTGAGTGAGTGAGTGAGTAATATTTGGAGAGCTTTTCATAGTGTAAGTTTCAGCAGTTACAGTAGTTCTGACCAAGCTATATGATTTGACAAAATGCATCCCAGGAGTGCTGATAGCGAACGTTTCACAGGTGTTTTACATTTGTTTAATCCATTTACTGTTGGTCAGTGATCTGTATGGGATGCAGAGTAGAAAGCATTTACCTACGAAAATGCTCATGCAAAACCAGTCATGGATGCATTTTAGRAAAAAAAAGCAAATCTGATAATGTTCTGTCATTTTAAACAACACTTTGTCCACCTAATAATTGCTTCTAAGTTGTTCTGAATTTCTTCTGTGTTTCTCTATTTACGCCTAAGCTGAGTTAGAAAGCTAATTATTTTGCTGAATCCCAAATCCTTCTGTAACCTCTAATCAAACCACTACATGGTGTGTTGAACAAGTAATTGTACAGCAAAGTGCACTAGCTTTCCATTTAACTCTATTTGGGATTCAACCCTGGAACCTGGAAGTTAATAGAGATGATATTTCTGAAGTGGAATAAGTGGAAAAATAAAGAGAAACTTATGAGATTTACAGGACTCTCCACCATGCTTTATTCTCCTCAACCTTTGGCTACACAGTACCATTAAGAATTAAGAACTACTTTCACCCCTGTTAATTAAACTAGTGTCTGTCAGTTAAATAAATACACTAATCATAATCTTTATAATAAACTGTGTTTGTGAAACTGTTTATAAAAGTAATATCTTGAGGTTATGCTGTTGTGCTTTTCATCAGCATGGCTGTGATGACTTCGGCACTCAGGTTGCAACATTGTTCCTACTACTACATTAAATTGTGCTGATAAACAGCACAACAGCACTAGTTTCTAATTGAAATAACATTTATTATGATAATAATAATAATGATGAGCTCTGTACATATACCTAATACCCTGCTAGGTGAAATTGAATATACACACTTTTACTTCTCTCTAGAAGAAAGAAACTATGCATAGTATATTGAGGATAGCTAGTGAAAGCAGTAGAATAGTCATTTCAGGAAGAGTGGAAGGGTAAAAGTGGAAAAGAGGCTTGAAAGCACAGTCACTTCGGACAAATTAGTTATTGACTGGTTTAGTTCTAAGGTGACAATAATATCTGTCAGCAGTTTATTCGCCATTTATCAGCAGTATTAGACATTCTTCTGAGCATAAAAATGTCTGAAATATGAATCACAATGTTCTGTGTAATTATGTATTTCTCCTTTTATGCCATTATTAAATTTCACAAACAATCATCTGTATGTGGATGTGGATGTAGRTGCAATTCTAGCACATAATGCTGGTGCTGACTTGTTTAGAAATTATATTAAAATTTAGTGCAGTATTTTGGTCAGTTTCAGCAATGTACAGTAAGACTGAAAGACATAAAACCTTATTTATATTATTAGTTAGATACTATGTATAATGAATAAATAAAACCTGCCATTTTATACAAGCATAGAAAAAAGAGAAACTAACAAATACTTTCCTAAATTCTAGTTTGCAAAATTGCCTCTTCTTGTTACTAGGAAAAAATCAGAACACATTAACTACAGTAAGTCTTATTCTTGTTTGCACTGACTCCAAAGTTGTGCTAATGATATTTAAAGCTCTAAATAGTTTAGCTTCAGCATATCTTGCTGATTGACTAAAATAGCAGTGGTCACTCGGAGCACTTTGGCAATTTCACTCTTAATCCCCTGGCTCAGTTATAGCTCAGCCAAAAAAATGTTTATATAAACCTATAAATATTCTCTCCATATATTTTAATAGGTTTGAAAGAATGACAGAAAGCACATCTTAAATGGCAGCTTTAAAACAATTTGAGTGAAACAGGAAAATAATATATTCACGAATCAAAAAGCAGTCACTGTGATACAGGAGCAGTCTTAACTTGTTAAAAGAAGAAAACCTTGCCATCTAGTGGACATTATAAGGACAACCAAAGCCTGACTACTATCAAAGAGTCTGTATAGAGTCTGAGTGGACGCCACAGCACAGTTCATTATTGTCTGCACAGTTGGACAATGGGTCTGCCTCTCACTCACAGATAGTTGTCTAGTATAAAGTAGACTGGCCATCCCCAACGTAATACAATTTTGTCACAGAATTATCCAATAGAGCAGTGTGGGTTGATAGTGATGTTACTATGATGACACAGTAGCTCCGATGCCTGTATCGAACAGAAAGGGGGCGTATCCAAATGAAGCCTGTGCGTTTGATCCTCGAGAGTCACGTGACCAACGACAAAAGATCCCTGCGTTTTGCATTGATTTTTAAATAATCGCACAGTGTGGGTTGTGATATTCTGCTTTACTAACATTCAGTGTTTAATTTATTATATGATTTACTATAAAATCACTTGATTGCTATCTTTTAAACTGCACTCCTATGTCAACCTCTACTTTGACATCTCATTTTTATAGTGATGGCCAGATTAAGCCTCATTTATGTGCCGAGGCTCCCCATCCAATAGTTTCCCCAAAAGTTCCATTTCAGGAGGTACATTCAAGGGCTCTTGGACAAATTTTGTGTAGCAACTAGATCGTAACATCACAAGCTGCGTAATTAACATTTACAGGCAGCTGCACTGTTCAAGGAAATTGTTGTGAAAATGAACAGAAGAATGCAAGAGCCTTTACTTTTGCGGCGCGCGAGTCAGTCACGTGATCCAGGCAAACGCGAGGTTTCAGTTGTCCTTGGTCACGTGACTTTCAGGAAATCGATCCAAGCTTCGGCGCTTCTGTGCCATAGTAACACCATTACATTTTTACATTTCATTGGAGAATCTGTTACTGTTTGCTTACATCAATTTCCGTTTACCTCTGTCCCTAGTCACATGGCAAACGTTCAGAAACCTTTGAAAATTTAGCATCTTAAAAAAAAAAACGATAGGGCTGACACAGAGTATCTGTGATCGTTTGGTCTGGTCTGCACTGCTCTCTGTAACCAGAGGGGGGAGACTCGGGCTGCACTGAGGAAGGAGCGAATGGCTGAAAATCCCTGCGTTCAAGAAGCGCTGATCTTCAGCGACTTAAAGTAGAGGAAATGTCGCCTTAACAGGTATATAACATAAGGTATGTCCCACAGAAAAGCAGAGCCTGTGCGGTGCGAGTCGCCACCTGTGTGTGTAGCTGTTACTGCCCACGGACGGGAGCATAAAATGCCCGGTGGCCTGCGCGCGGCCTGGTCGGGAGAAGCTGCCGGAGTAGGCCACACACTGAGGCCTGTCGGTGCTTCAGCCTTTATCGCTTTGTATGAACCACAGCTGCGTGTCTTGTGCTGCCTTTGCGGGAAAAAAAAACACACTAAAGTACCAGTAACCTGAGTTATATTACCGCATACCTGCACTATTTTCTCTTTCGGGTTGGAAAAGCAGTTTAAAGACGTGAACTAGTGCTAGCATTAGCCCTGTGTTCAGGTTAATACAGTCCAGTGGAGCAAAATGTGTCCTGTTTTTATCATTCTCATTAATTTCTAGATGTTTTTGAATTTAGATGAAGTGTAGGATTGGACCGTGKTGTTGCGCAGCTCACGCGCTGAGGGGAGATTTATCTCGCGCTATGCAAATGACTTGAGATCAGCTTGGCTGAGTTTAGATTTCCTGTCTAATGCAAAGTACTGTGTCGCTCTGTAGACTCGCAGCTTATGTCAGGAAACCTGGAAATGGAAACTTATCTCCAGGCTGGAAGTACAGTCCGAGTTTAACTTGTAACACAGGAGTGAGGGGGAAACCCTGCTGGTGACGTCATATATCTACCTGTTACCTCAAACCTTTAAGGGTATTTTTCTCTTTGGCTTCAACCTGCGTCGGCTATTGACAATGTTTAAAGGTGTACGTTTATATCTTCTATCCTTCCATCCTCTTGTTGTTGTTGTTTTTTAAATCTTTTATTAGCTGAAGTACCATCTTTAACAGAAAAGAGTTAAACCTAGATAAAAAAGGTTAAAGGATGGTTGGTATTTCAGGTTGAATCTGTCTTTCTGTACGGCAGAAAACTCTGCCTAACTTATTAATACRAAGAAACACAATTTTGTAAGGTTGACTGTACTTCTTTTGTCATCAGCCAAATACACTCTATGTTCGGTAATAGGGGAGTGAATGACGGATGAGTTTTGTCTCAGAACGACTCCAATGCTTTAAAATTAATTTATGCAACTTCAGCGCTTTTATTYCAGTGGTGAAAATATTCATTAATAAAAGGAAAATATTCAGTTTAGCTTTAATTAATATTATTTGTGCAGGTGTTTGTTTACATTGAGCAAGTAGCTTATTAGTAGCCTGTTCTAAAGTAGATTATTATGTCTAGCACATAACTGTTCGTTACTCAAAATTTTGATGTCACTAATGGTGCAGGTTAACTTCAAGCAGAAATCCCAGTACTGCATAGGTTTCATAAAATTCTGTCCAACCAGTTTTTAGTGATGCTGTGACATAATCTGGCACGTAACTGCACTTTCTACTCAACATTTAGATTTCATTTATGACATAAAATGTTTCCTCCAGTGTATGAAATGTAAAGATATCATTGAAAGAGTGAGTTCTAACCACGTTAGAGACAAAAACTGTCCTTTATTTATATAGACTTGAACACCTTGAGATTGTGTCTCTACTCAAAATTACTTTTTTGCTTGTGCTTGTTCAGGTTGTTCATAAATCTTGGCGCACACTACACAATTTTAGCATCTATTTTTGCCTGGCTTGGCAATCACCTGAAAACATAAAACGATCATGATTCCTGCTGGTGTGTGTTATAGTTTTGTTTGTTTTTGTTTTTTCTCCTATTGTCTTGACGTTTCAGTCAACCCTCACTGCTTACATCTTCCCAAACATATTTTCTCCAGATTCTTTTTCTTTGATTTCTTACTTTCAGACAAAATAGATAGCCCTTGTGTTCAGATTTATGAAAAGGTGTGCTTGAGGGATCAGACATACTTCAGTGAGAATTTTTCCAGGTGAAGTGGTGTTTAGTGTTTACACTCATCTGTGATTGAATGTATAGTGAATTCTCCCCCTTGTCCACAAAACAGCTGATCGCAAGTGTTTAAAGCTGTGTAGTGTGAAAGGCTCTGTGATTTTGTGAATTTAAAAGTCATGCAGTGTGCACTTTACCATTGAAACTTTTAAGAAAGTTGGGCTTACCTTAAGTGTCCAGACCCTTTTTTTATCGTCATTTTTTCTTCATTTTTTTACATTTCATTCTACCATACAGTACAGACCAAAAGTTTGGACACACCTTCTCATTCAAAGAGTTTGAATTAGTATTATGGCAAGAAAAAAGCAGCTAAGTAAAGAAAAACGAGTGGCCATCATTACTTTAAGAAATGAAGGTCAGTCAGTCCGAAAAATTGGGAAAACTTTGAAAGTGTCCCCAAGTGCAGTCACAAAAACCATCAAGCACTACAAAGAAACTGGCTGACATGCGGACCGCCCCAGGAAAGGAAGACCAAGAGTCACCTCTGCTGCGGAGGAGAAGTTCATCCGAGTCACCAGCCTCAGAAATCGGCGGTTAACAGCAGCTCAGATCAGAGAGCAGGTCAATGCCACACAGAGTTCTAGCAGCAGACACATCTCTAGAACAACTGTTAAGAGGAGACTGTGAATCAGGCCTTCATGGTAGAATATCTGCTAGGAAACCAATGCTAAGGACAGGCAACAAGCAGAAGAGACTTGTTTGGACTAAAGAACACAATAAAGAACATAATAAAGAAAACTCTTTGAATGAAAAGSTGTGTCCAAACTTTTGGTCTGTACTGTAGGTTTAATTTAAAATGTACTTTTTCATCCTTTTGCCAAAATGCCAAAGTGAAAACAAGTTTAGAATTTTTTTTAAAGTAATGTATTTTTAAAAAACTTAAGAGAGATCCAGAATTCACCTTTGGCAAGGATTTTACCATTGAGTGTTTCAGGGTAAGTCTCTGCCTGGTTCACACACCTGGATTAACATGGTTGCTTCCATTTTGTCATGACTGATTCGCTGAAGAACAGAGAGTGAAAACCTTCTGTGACCAACGAGCTTAGGGTCTTTCCACAGATGGGGTTCCACTCGTGGACATTTTATGATTTGTCCTGAAGCTACTCTGTCATTTCCTTACCCATCGGTCAATCCCATCCCCAGAGCAGCACTTGATTTTCGCCAGATGTGGCGCTTGGGGTTAACCCCTAAAAGGTTACTTTTTCTCTCACCAGACCAGAAAATCTTTCTCCTCTTAATGCAGGTTCTGCTATCTCTGTTGGAAACAAAGTTCTGTTAGAGTGGTCGTTGGGTTCTTGATGACCTTCCTGTCCAAGAAATTGCATTATAAAGTGACAAGACGACCTCTAATGTTGTGCTTACACTCACATTTTGAAATTCACACAGAACCCACAAATTTGGTGCTCGCTGCTTCAGAGTTTGCATTCAATCGGTGTGCAGCATTCTGCTAGTGATTGAATGGCCTTTATAACAGTGACATTGGCACCTAGGGTGACATGCACAGTATTTCCGACACATTTGGTATACATCATTGCTTTCAAAACTGCAAGGAGATGTAAACTGAATTTTAAGGTGCAAGCCCTGCACATTTATATCATTCACCTAATGCACCACTCTTCTAGGAGCGTGCGGTGAAATTCTCATTTCACTGCCATTTCTCTCGGAATGGTTTTTTAACTGCGCTGCATTTACAGGTCCCTACAAGTCCTTACCCTCTCTCATTTGCTGCATTCTTGTAACCAATCGTAATGCAGAAGGCAGGATGAAAAAAGTCAGTTTTACATCTTACTGCTTCAAGCACTGGGTATGCTTGTGTTTTTACACTCCCCCATACAGCAGGTGGCAGTGTGCATCGAGTTGATTTGTGAACCACCAATAAAAACAAAGAGAAGAAGATAAGATTCACAGTATGCTTAACAGTATTCGTATTTTGGAAATACGTCGCGGTTGTTGCTCTTGCTTGCTCAATGAAAGCATGAGATCATATTTGATTCGGGTTGTGCCAGAGGGCATTGTATCTTGCTCAAAACTACCTTTTCAGGTGGACCCGAGAATGTTTCACTGATCGTACCTGATCACTGATTGCACGATAAGTCATGTTACATAAATATACTAAACTTTGCAGTCAAGTGTGCTCCATATCAAGCCCGAGTCCCTAGTATGAGGCACCCTAAAAAGACTCGTGGTGCTTCCACACTGCTTTTATTTTTCAATGACTGAGCCCTCTTTGCAAAAGCTATAAATAATTATCGCCTTTCCCATATCCGTCTCGGCATAGCTTGGGTTTTAAGATTTAGGATGCACTGTAACCTTGCCATAAGTGGACAACAGGTTCTGGGGACATCCTAAGATAATTCACCCAAACAAGAAGCATCTGAACTTAATTTAGGAGTGCATTAGCCAAGGGTGGAAAACTCCAACTTAATTTTTTCATGCTTGTTAATGCTATTCTGAATTTGTAGATTAATGGCCAAATAAATGCAATCCACTTGCAGAGGAAATCTTAACAAAATGGAGCTTACAAATAGTGTAGAGCTCTGACTACTAAATCCAATTAATATAACCGTAGTACTTATTTTACCCTGGTTTTTATGAAGGATGTCCGAGTGGATGACACTGAGTTGAGTGTGATCAGTAAATTAGTAAATGAGTAATGAGTAAATTAGTGTGGAAATTTGAGGTCCTTAGTTCTCTCAGATATTAGAATAAAAAGTAAAAATGGACAACCAACRGACCTGTTCTCCGTCACTGATACCGCGACCTCATACTTGATCATTGGCATCAAGGTTAAACACAACTTGCCATGGAAGAGATTTAAACAAGTTTCTTTTTAAAGGGTGATTTAAATTTTCGTTCAAATGGACTTTGTGGAATTTTTCAGTTTGTCTTTGAGATTCTTTCATTGTAAGTCATTTTCCTCTTCCCTTTTTCCTTTATTCATTTTTTTTGTGTGGAGCAATAATGGAGCAATAATTAAATGGAGTAATGGGTGATTATAGCAATATACATTTTTTTAAATAAGCTGTTTTCCCAAAAAGATACCTGCACACTTGACTATGTGCAGTATTGCACATATGTGTAATGTATGTGCTTGTTGGACATCCCATTCCAAAATCATGAGTGCTGAAGTTGCCCCACATTTGGCCTTAACAGCCTCCACTCTTTGGGGAAGACTTTGAGCGTCTATGAGGATTTCATTCAAAAGAAAAAAATTGTGAAATCAGACAATGACATGGATGAGAGAACTAACTTGCAATCAGCATTTGATTTCATGTTTTGGTGTTCAGTGAGGTTGATGATGGGGCTTATTGTAGGTCATTGGAGTTGCTCTATACCACTCAGGAAAATGTCTTCATGGACACATGCTAGAATGCAAACTGTCATGCAAACTGTCCTCCTATGCAATAGAGAATGCAGAGTCATGTTGCATTTTGTGAAGACATCGCCATCTTTGTTGGTAATGCTGATTGGTTGCTATGGTGATTTCCAAACCATTTCCTATGAAGAGATGGAGAAGGGGAAAGCAAAAGCTATCGGGAGAAGGTGCATGCTGGTGCCAAACAGCGGTATTTGGAAATTTGTCGATCAGTTACGTCAATCTGTATGATCTGGTAGCTGAAGAATGGATGAAGGACCCCAACACCCTATCCTCTCTCATTTTTAATTACCTGTTTTTTTTGTTTGTTTTTTTAAAATAAATGAATACAAGCGTTTAAAACTACAAGTCAGTGGAAGCTCATGAACAATTCTGCTGTGGCTGGGTGCAAGAACTACTCATCCACAAACGAGCCAGATTTTTAATGGTGCTTTAACCAGGTTGTTAATGACAGGACTGCAGACAATGTGGTTGGAAAGTATCAGGAAATAAGTTAACATAATTCAGCTTCTTCTCATGACTTCAGCAACCAGCTTTTCTTCATGCCATCCACTTCAGAAAAATGAAATACCTTATTTGAAAATGATTGCGTGACCTTGATGCAGCAGTTTCGTCCTGGCGTAGCGCTGTCGTTTACAGTAATTGAGCTCAACTACTAACTCGCAAAGAATGCCTCATCCACTAACAGTGGCGAAGACTCATAAATTATGTTTAATGTGATGCTAAAGCACATTACGGTTCATTGAAAATATGGGGCTTAGCCCAAACCCTAATCAACAGTCCCAACAGCTGCTCAGTCAACTGCTCTACTCTGAGCTTGCTTGGTCTATTGCATTATGGCCGAGTTGTTGCTGCTCGTAAGTGCTTCTATTTCGCAGTTTTATTTTTGTTGGCCAGGCTCTGTCTAGTAGGGCAGAGTTTATATTTGGAGATGGTGTGTATGCCCTGAACCTCTAAACTCCAACTAGGTGTTTCCACATAATTTTGGCCACATAACATATGTCCTTGTTGGGGTTTTCGTKTTCTGTTATTTTAAGGCTGAATTAAATATGTCTGCATGTTGTAGATTAAAGAAGGCTATTTATCAATACATTTTGCATAAGTATAAATAAACATTTAAAATCTAGCCTCCTGTCCAATCTCTGGGGGGGAAAAAGGAGAAAAAATCCTTATTTTGAATCAGGTCAGACTACAGGGTTTAAAAACATGCTTCTCCAGAGCTTGCTGTTTTTCATGAGTTAATGCACTAGTGTACTAACTAGTATTAGCTTTAGAAAAATAGCAATGCTATATGGAAGAAGGAGCTGGAAAACTCCCCCAAATTATTAGAGTCTGCTGGGTATAGATTTGCTTCATGCCAATGAGGGGAAAAAATAGTTATGGACAAAAGTACAGTAGTACACAAAACACAAGCTGCTAAATATGTGTATAATAGAACCCAGCGCTAATAATGCAAACGTGGCTAATACAGCACATGCCTGATTTCAGTTTCATTTCGGATGTCAGTTGCTGATTTGTCCTTCATACATTTGCATAGGAAATTAATGATTACCTGTTGCTTTCTTGCTTGTTAAGTTATAGGCAGTACTCTTTCTTAAAATCGCAATGGAAAAAGGGTTTCTCATTTTTAGAAGCCAAAATGTCTTCAGAACGTAAAATTGATCATGCTTACAACTACTAGACTATCAGTGATCTGCATGACTAAAAACCTTAATTGTTTTTAGTTCACCTCTGGTATGTATTTATTTGATCACGACTTTTAAGACCTGTATACGTTTGTTATTCCACGAATAAGGTCATCTTTATTCATAAAATTATGCACAGTATTCCCCTGTCCATTCTGTATGTTTGTTTCTTTCTTCAGTGAAAACCGGTAAAAGAGAGTCCACACAGATTCTGGATACAATGGAAAACACTGAAATGTGTGACACAAATGGGGTGGGGGTAGGATCAGGGATTACAACCTTCTTTCCGTTACTCTTTTGGAGTTGAAAACGGCAAGTAAGTAACCCTGTCTCTGTTTTTTTCCCCCCTCAATTTTTTCAGCTGTGCATTGTTCTTGGAAAGTCGTGTGCCCCCTGTTACGAATTTCCTGAGCAACTTTGGGAGTCTGCCTTTCTTTGGCCTTGTCTCCCTCCAGTTGGCCCATATAAAGACTCAGTTGGCACTGCACCAGCTGAATGCGATTTCTGCCAGAATCTTCACTTCTCCTTTTACTGGTTTACCTGCCTTGACCTTGCTTGACTTGATCAAGGTTACCATGTCTCATCCCATGTACAATCCCCGTGGGGGACCGTTCTCCAGCGGCCAGAGGTCTGTTGCAGCAGGGCAGTACAGTATTGGGTCACAGTCAAGCCTGGACCTGACAGGACCTCGCCTTGCCTCAGACTCCATGTCTTCTACTCGTGGGGGAGTGACTGCAAACCAGCAGATGCCGTATCCATTGAGTCAGCGTCAGCCACAGATGTCCCACAACCTCGATGCATCTATAGATATGAATATTCGTGGGGCTCTTGAAGAAGTCCGTCTGGTCACCCAAATGCTGCATCAGCCCAAAGCAGCAGATCCCCGCCTGAAGAAAGATGTCAGAGAGAAGGTGCTTTCTCCGGGCAGTGGTGGTTATGCAGCAGCCAGTGTTCCTGGAAGGTCTGATGATCCGGACTGGACGGGATACCAGGCTCCGAGCAAACTTTTTTCTTCCCCAAGTATAGGTCATTCCTCTAGTTCATCACAGCGGTTTCAGTCTTCGGGTTTCGGCAGCAGTTCAGGACGGGGTTGTTTGGACAGCCAATCTTCTTCAGAACATCAGCCTATGCGTTACACCCCAGAGAGTGCCAGCAGTATTTTGGCAAACTTTGGCCTTTCAAATGAGGACCTTGAGCTCCTTAGCCACTACCCTGATGATCAACTGACTCCGGACAACTTACCTTTTATTTTGCGGGATATCCGCATGCGCAAAGCCAAGAGGAACGTCGCTGACCGTGATATAAGATCATCAGATCTTCTGGTCTCTGATAAACGCCAAGGACAAGTTATTGACTATGGACATTCTAGTAAATTTGATTTTCCTGAAGACAAACCGGACAACTATGCACATGAACACCTTACTAAAGAATCAGTCAAGTTTGGGAGAGAAGTCACAGGTTCTTCCTTCAGTAACATTGACAAAAGTAAGCGCCCACAGCAAAGCCTGGCTGCTCCAGTTCTTGCACAGGCTTCAGTTATGGTTCCAAAGCTTCAGCAATCTYCAGTGATGGCATCAAGACCCACTTCACAGAGCCTGGACATCCAAGGGGTCAAGACAATCCCAAGAAAGCTGCCGACTCCAACAGTTGTATCACCACTCATCAGTCGACCACCACAGATTCCTGCTGCTGCTGGCTCTCTAGCTTCTATGGTCCCGTTGATCTCTGGAAGTTCTTTTTCATTTACTCCACCTCTGATCACTACTTCAGCTGTGAAGAGGTTGCCAACTCCAACCATGATGAACGATTACTCGGCTGCTAGCCCAAGAATCTTTCCGCATACATGCTCTCTATGTAACGTAGAATGTGCCCAGACTAAGGTGAGTATTTTCCTCTTCTGTACCGTTTAATTTTTTTAAAAGATTTCTATTAAATGATTTGTAGAAATTGTGGTTTGTGTGAAGTGACTTATTGTTGTTGAGTGTATTACATCGTAATGAGAACAAAGTATAGTAATAAAGCTATGTCCAAGTTAACTGCCTTGTTAACTGGAAACGTGTTAAAAGAATTGATGTAATGCTGCCGATACAGATGTTTGAAGGAATGACATTAGGTAGAAGAAGCCAACTGTTCTTTTGTGTTCATCCTATTTTTAAAGTGAAGAAAATTGAAGATGGTTTACTTTGCATCGGTTCTTTTTATAAAGTGGACTATTGAATACTTCCTGAAGATTGAGAAATCATTAAAGCATGAACTGTGATGAAACAGTCTGGGGTCCAGCTTGTAGACTGAAGGTCATGGAAACAAGTTGCTGAGAGGCCATCTCCAAAGACTTTTTGATTACTTTTTCTTGGCCTGTGGGAATTTTGGCACTTTCAGAAAACGAGACTCCCAGAAACATGCAATGGACTTTTCTCGAATATTAATTCATTTAAAACATTTTTTTTCATTTTAGCTTTTTATAAGTTAAGAGGAGATTAACATGTATAATTATCTATTTTGGTTATTTCTTAATATGTGGTGCGTAACATTCTGTTTACATTTATAATGTTATTGTTTTGGCCACTTACGATTTATTGCCTTTTTTATATWTTTTTTTWAATAATGATAATTTCTTTCAAATCTTGTATCCAAAACTTAAAGTAACTATAGACTACAGGTATGTGCTGTATAGTAAAGTATAATGTTTTTAATGACAGGATTGGATTAAACATCAGAACACATCCCTTCACATTGAGAGTTGTAAACGTCTCCGAAAACAGTGAGTTTGAAATAAAAATAAAAGGAAGTAATTAAATAAATGTAATTTTTTTTTTCTTTATGAATTGGAAAGTTCTTTGGCAATTGACGTTTACAAATGTGCATTGTTTTTGCAGATATCCTGACTGGAATGCAGAAACTGTTCCCCTAACAAGGTAAATGCTGCTGTTTTTGTATTTCTATTTTCATAGTTATCTTTGAGACATAGAGCATTTTTATATGGGTAAGCCAAAGTTGTAACATCACAGTCCAAAACATAAATTTTTTTTTCACATGTTCTGTTTTAGAAGTCCTAGCCCCAAGCACCACCATGGTTCATCCAGCCGACGTCAGCGATCTCGCTCAAGGTCACGAAGCCCTCGGAGGTACCGCCGGACACGTTCTCGAAGCCGCTCCCGTTCCCCACACAGGAAAAGTCGTGGCTCACCCACATACCGGCGGAGGTCTCGCAGTCCAGTACGTCGGCGCTCTCACAGCCCCCCACACCGGCGCTCTCACAGCCCACCCCGGCAGCGGTCAAGGTCACCAGGCTACAGCAACAGTAGTAGGCGCTCTCCTCCACGGAGTTCTCGCCGGCTGAGCCCCCGGCGGAGCAGTCCTCGCTTGCAGAGATCAAGCAGCAGTGAAAGACTAGCAAAAAAACTTTTGGAGTCTTCAGGTAAAATAAAGCAGCATTGTCTTTCATGTGGTATTATTAATATTTATCTTTTTTTTTTTTTAAATCCCATTAATTTTTTGTCTGACTTTTTTTTTTCCCCCCAGAGTTAGCCTCAGTATCAGGCAGTAGTGATCTAAAGGCCATGGTGGAATCTTTGGCCCCTGCACTGTTAGCTGAGCTAGCCAAGAAGAGGAGTGGTTCCATGTCTTCGTCGGTGAAGAGCAGCAGCAGCAGAAAGCGATCATCATCTCCTTCATCTAAAAAAAGTGAACCCTCCAAGTCAAGCAACTCATCTGCTGTGAAGACACTTTCCTCCAAGGTAGTCAGCAATGCATTTATGGAACAGGGCTGATAAATGGCTCTCAATTTGTGCAAAAGAAAACCATCCACGCTGTTGTTGGGAAGTTCCCTGTTTTAAAAACTACTATGCCAGARGTATTGTTAGTTTTGCAGGCTAGGAGTCCAAGACCGCAAAATCGACAGTGTTTCCGTTGTCAATCAGTACAACATTACACAAATTTTACATATATGTAGAAAGAGAGAGATAGTATTTATGCATTATGGTTGATGATATAGAGTTTTAATTGCAGTCTAATTTTTTAAGACATTTTCTCAACTACTCAAATGGTTTCTGTACATCTTGTTTTATATTGCTATATCTTATGCATGTGTGTGTAAAATTAATATATGTTGTTTAGACCTTGAAAACCAAAAAGCCAGCTGGTCCTGGGGAAGCTTGTCTGTTAAGATTCAAGGGTATTCCTTTTGGTATTACACGCCAAGAATTAATTGCTGCTGTTGAGCCTTATGGGAAGATTCACACAGCCATTCTGCTTAAAGCCATCTCGGAGGTATTGTGAATTATGTTTACAAAGTTTTCTTTATGTTAATATACATGTCCGTCTTTGAATCAGTTCATTACTAAATGTTTTCAGTTATCCACAGCCTTAAAAGCATGACTTTACCATAGATTTTGAAATGCCATAAAAAAGGCATCCACCACTCTTGTTTTTGTGATTCCCYGTTTCCTAGTCTGTCCTAGAGCTAGCCTAGAGATCTTTTTGACTTTGAATATTGGTTGATATTTCAGATCTTTATTCTTGATTGTTGTACTTCAGCTTCTAAGCAACAACTGTAGACTTTTATTTGGGATTAGTGACCTAAATAAATACTGCCATTATGCACCATTGTTTTAAAAAATATATATTTTTAAATATTTWAAAAATTACAAATAATGTTATGATGGATGTTTAAATATTTGTACATCACTGTAGAAGTATCTCCTGTAGTTAGTTATATCTGACATAAGAACTTGCCAGTCTAAATTTGATTGTTTTCTCCATCACAGGCATCTGTGTGTATGGAAAGGGAGGGGGATGCCAAAGCTTTGGCCAACTGTAAAGATCTGAAGCTGCATGGCAGGATTATTGAAATCTGCTTAGAGAAGGTAGTGTCTAAGCACAAGCAATTAGGTTTTATTCATTACAAAATTGAACTGTCTTACCAAATTTGTTTCTGTGTTTAGGATTCTAGAGGTGAACCAAAGGGTTCTGAATATAAAAAGAAACCCATTGTTAAGAAGTAAGTTTTATTGTGGTTAATTGCTTGACTTGCCAATTAGATTTACACTGCAGGTTAAAAATCTTCGATATTAAAATTAAAAAACTTATTTGCACACTACAGAAAGGAGGTCCAACATGGCACAAGCAAGATGGCACAGCCTGTAAAATCTAAGGAAGCACCTACATCATCACAAGCAGCTAAAAGTAAAGATTTTTATAAGACTTCACAAGCAGCTAAAGATGGGTCAAAGATGGTGCATCCGGCTAAAGTTAAGGAGGCTCATAAGTTACAGGCATCTAAAGGAAAACAGAATGTGAAGGTCAAACCTCTTCCAAAACGTACAGGTGAGATTCAACAACTAAAGGTAGTATTACTATGATATTTTCTGCTACTGTGAGTGACCGAAAGGCAATTTATCGTTTATGTATTTTGTTATGCAGGTGAAACGCCGGTCAAAAAAATTGTAAAGAAGGTACGGTACTTTACACATTCTGACTTGCTTTTCTTGTGTTTTCTTTGTTTTCTAGTTTTTACTAGTGCATATTAATTGATTAGAGTATATTATAGTAATTTGTTTTGGTAAATCTTGATGGAATGGATCAAATGTAAATAATTGGCCAATAATAATTAATAAATGGTCAAAATTAATTAATAGAAATGTTAATAAATAAAAAAAATTGCTTTCCAGGCCCCATGGCGAAAGAATATTGTTGAGATAACTGGTCTTCCGGAGGAAGAGGTCACTGAAGACGATCTGAAAAATCTTGCTAGTCCCTTTGGTTTCATTTTAACGCCTGTCATTGTTGTCACACAACACAAGGTACAGACACCATACAAACCACCAATGTATACTGTATGTGTAGTAGTAATGATCTAATGAAGTTTTTAAGAGGAATAATTTCATGATGAATAACTGTGTTCTTTATTCAGGCGTATTTGGAAATGCCCAATACAGAGGCAGCTGAGGCTCTGGTTAAAGCACATGCGGAGACACCAGCAAAACTACAGGAGAAAGAAATAAGTATCACGATGATGACCAAGCCTGTTGACCTTAATCATACAGTACGTGCATGCCCAAACTATTGCCTTACAAGTTTTTCCCACAAATAAAGCAGTGTGTGCTTTATTTGTGGGCAGCATTTATGTAATTTGAGTTAGTTTTATGTCTTAAGAATARGTTTTAATGGCTCTTCCTTATCCAGGAGTCTTTATACCGAGTTCTGATGGGCGTAGACATGCCTGTAAGTAGCCTTACTGAATAAACCTCTTTTACTTATTACTCTTTCATATGCTTTTAGACTGTTGTTTTGTGTTTAATTTAAAAAAGTTATACATGTGTAAAGTACCCCATAGATTTCCATCATTGTTAACGCTAGTAATACGAGGGGTGTTCAAGTCACACCACAACTTGGTGTTATTTTAGAAGAATGACTGTAAAAATGAGTGTCATTTTTTTAGAAGACTTCAAGCGCAGTATGGTGACCACAGTAAATCAGGGAATGATTAAATAAGGCTGAAGGCCTGATCCATGAAAATTGACAAATAACTTTCAGAAGAGACAAATCTGTCAGTGCGAACTGTACACACAATCATTCTTGAACACCACTTTTACATAACAGGAACAACTGGAAGTTATTGCCGCGTCCCCCATACAGGCCTGACCTCGCTTCTAGTCATTTTCACACGTTTGGGCCAGTAAATGAGATAATGGGAGGCAAGCATTTTAGACCTGAAGCAGGCACTCTGATCATACAGTATCTCAGCTTAACGGGAAATATTACTACCTTGATGGTATCCAAGCACTGGCAATACACGGTGATAAGGTCATTAGTGTAGCARGGGATTATATAGAGAAATAAAGGGAATTTTTYTCTCATAATTGTTATTCTGCAATCAAATGTCCTGGTTTGACTTAAACAGCCCACGTAAAGATCTTGCTTTGAGATCATAAATGGTTGAAAAAGATGAAGTTACTCTATCATCTAAATGATGAAAGTGTTAATAGTAACAGTTATGCCTTTTTTTAATAGCCCAAAGAACTCGCAGCGCTTCCAGAACGTCTCCTCACGGTCAATAATGTACCTTATAAGACTGGTGCAATCTCCGAAATTCACAACCTTATCAAACAGTATGGGTCTTATAAGCAGTCTCTGACCCTCAATGGAAAGGTAAGTTTCTTATGCTGAACTATGTCTACATGTTGTTTTCAATGCTTGGCATCATTTTTACCTTTTTATCACATTCCAATAAATAAATGGACAGGATGATTTTCATATGATTGGGAAATGTTCACTCATGTTTTTTTTTTTTGGTTTGTTTGTTTGTTTTTTCCCCTAGATAATTTTTGAAATGGATAGTGCTGCTATAGCCAGGTCGGTCTATAGTCGGTTCATGAAGTTTCCATGCATCATACAGAATCATCCCCTTTCATTCAAACTTTCTAGAATGCCCAGAGTTGATGAGCAGGTATTGTAATTTCAAACTGTATTGCGATCATTAGTTTTGCTATTGCCAAAATATATTATATTATATATATTAATATTTCTCTGTGGARAAATTATTTAAAATTTTGTCTTGTTTGCATTATAGACTAAAAAGAAATTTGATCCCAAAGGGTAAGCGAATGCAAAGCATGTTCACTGYTGTTTGGTGTTTTCAAAAATGATTCATGTTAATTATCTAAAATCATAATCATTAAATAGATTGTATACCGTACCTAAATGTTTATTATTAGTTAAAAAAATGCTAAATGTGTTTTTTATGTAGGTGTAAACGGGTTGCCAAACCTGTGAAAAAAGCTGCAGTTACTCCTCAAACTAAAGCTCCCCCATCTACTTCAGTCACACAAAATATTCCTAAAGCAGAGGTTTGTCCCATGACAGACACAGAAATTGATGTAAAAGACATTAAAACTGAAGCAAAGAGTGAACTGGATACCAGTGTTACGTCTGGTAATGAGAGTGCAGTTGCAGTGCAGGCCCCTGCGGGTGAGTCTAGTTTACCTAGCAAAACAATTTCATGTGACTCTAATGACTCCCAAATGGACACCCCATCTAATGAAACAGCTTTAACTGAAAGCAGTGAATCCAAAACAGACATTTCTGAGAGTGAAAATAAGATTGAACCCCAAACGGAAAAGGCTACCTTGGTGGAGACTAAAGAATCAGTGTCGGAGCTTAGTGGCGAGGTTCTAGTCACAAGTGATGAAGTTCTGGATTCAATGGACACAACTGAGCATGCTGAAAATATGCAGATGGACACAGCTGAGCAGACTGAAGACATACCAGTGAGCATAAATGAGCAGTCTGAAAACATCCAAATGGACACACAAGAGAAGTCAGAAGAAATACCGGTGAAGATTGATGAGCATTCTGAAAATTTACAAACAAAAACACATGAGCAGGCTGAAGATATACCAGTGAGCATAAATGAGCTTTCTGAAAACATCCAAATGGACACGCAAGAGAAGTCAGAAGAAATACCAGTGAAGATTGATGAGCATGCTGAAAATTTACAAATGAAAACRCATGAACAGGCTGAAAATGCCCCTGTGGATACAAATAAACATGTAGAAGAGTCATCCTTGGAAGAACCTCATCCAACACAACCAACAGATCCCTCAAAGACTGGTGATGTTTTTGCAGAACAGGTGGAAGTTGAAGATAAACTAACTGATGACGGTGTGGCTCAGAATTCAGCAGAGCATCCTGAGACAACAGCACTGACTAGTAGTGATGATAAAGACACTACGGTGGAACCTGTTGTTTTGGAAAATGAGCCACARCCAGTCCATGTAGAGGAGTCTGTCCAGGAGAATGAAGTCACACAGGGCAATTTGAGTCCACAGAGTGCTATAAACCAAAATGAGGTTCAGGATAAGAATGGCCTAAACGAGTGTATTCCAGTTTTAACTGATGCAACCCTCCAGTCTTCTGACCAACACCAGGTTGAAGCTGCTACTACCCAGCCAAAGGTTCTTCCAGCTGATGACATAATACTGGACTTTCCACCTGTTACAGCAGAGATCTTAAAGGCACTTGAGGCGGCAGTCCACCAGTGCCGTCTGCAGTCCTCCATGAAACGTGCTGAAGAAGCAAGTCGAAAAACTGAGACAGAAAAGAAGCCTGCAGAAAAAGAAGTGGGCATGAAAGTAAATAAAACTGAAAGGCAAAAAACCCAAGCTGAAAAGGAAGTAAAACCTCAGAGTTCACGAATCACTAGAAGCCAGCGTAGAAGATCCACACCAGACAGGGAGCTTTCTTCCAGATCGAGAGCCAAGGGTAGTCCAAAAGATAGGTCTCCCACCACTAGTAATGAAGGATCTTCAAGTTCTTCTACTGTATCTCGTAAGACGAGGTCAGAAGGTGGCACAGCTCTTAGGCTTTCGAGGGAGCATGAAGAGGATAGCTACAAGGTAAGAATGACCAAATGTATATTTGAGATTTCTTGATCTATAAATTGCTTTAGATACAAAAGCAAAGTATTTTTAGAGCATGCTGGAACATTGATTCATTTGTTTCTGTGTAGTCTCGCAGTAGCAGCAGAAGTACACGTTCCTCAAGGAGTGATGCAAAGACAAAGAAAACTGGAAAGGTGAGTTTGAAAATGTGATTGTCTATTATCGTTAATTTAACTACACATTTGATTTTGATGTTTATTAACGAGACATTTGTTTTAGTACAAAAAGGAAATGGAAGAGCCCTTTCCCATCAACCTAGATGAGTTTGTAACTGTGGATGAGATTCAAGATGAGGCAGAGGACCATACTCCTTCTAGGTCTGGACACTCAAAATTAAAAATGTCACAGGGTGACCACAAATCCAGTGCTTATTCTAGCTCAGATAAGTTTAAGAAGCCACCAACTTTAGCCACAAGCAAATCCAGATCTTCTGCAGCCACTCGAACAGAAGATCAGGAAACAACAGACATGATGGAAAATGAACCTGTAAAATCTGTGAAGGTCACAGAGAAGAAAAAGGCAGACAAACTAGAAGGAGGAGTGACAGTTACTACTCATGTTTTGCAAGAGGCAGTTCACCAAACTGTACTTGGTGAAATAGAAAAGGAAGAAACATTAACTCCAAAATTTTATGATAAAGACAAGAAGTCAATTGTTCAGATAAATTCTAAAGAGGCCTCATTCACCAATAAAGAGATGTCAGATAAGGGAGCCTCTAACTTGCATAAGCAAAACCATTTTGAAATGGATGAGCCTCTTCAAGTCTCAAAGCTACAGGAACAGAAGTCACCTGCAGAGCACAATTCTGAGAAGTTAGACAGTGCACTACAAGAGACTGAGAGCAAAGAACTTCCATCCCAAGATGCCCTGGTAACCCTTGATGAGGTGGGTGGAGAAGATGGTGAAGAAGTTGATGAGGAAGAGCTTCTGAAACGCCAGGCTGGTGAGAATCCTGAGGCACTATTAACCGTTGATGAGGTGGGAGGTGATGAACCAGAAGGTGAGGAAGAGCAGTTGGAGAAAGCACTTCAGGGCCTAGTAACTCTTGATGAAATTGTTGAGGATGAAGATGAGGATGACTCACATTCTTTTAACCCTGAGGTCAGTATTTTTACTTAGTCTTGGTTTGCAACAATTATTCAGTTAAATAATAAATATTCAACCAAATTAGTTGCCAAGAGCATTTGGAAAAAGAAGGATTTGTCACATACAGTCGTGGCCAAAAGTTTTGAGAATTACATAAATATTGGAAATTGGAAAAGTTGCTGCTTAAGTTTTTATAA
>QMIH01002521.1:21466-31939 GCA_003987875.1 Clarias batrachus | reverse complement strand
ATTCAGTAGACGTAAACATCAAAACAGATGATAAACCAGAGCAAGAAAATGTAAAAGCAGAGGTAACTTTATCCTCAWCAAATGCACAGATTATTGGAACAGTAGAAGAGAAGCCTAATTTTAGCAAGCAGAACGATGATGTCACAGTCAAGGAGACTATTGCTGCTGGAGCTACAGCTGAAAAAAGAGCAGCAATAAAAGGTATTTAAGACAGACATTTCCTTCCCAATTAAAGTCAGTGGTAATTCTGATATACATCTTATTGTCATACGTTTGAAGTGTTACTTTAAAAAAAAAAATTATTAACATGTAATTTTTTTATTAATATTATTTCAGAGGAATCTAAACAGAGAAGAGCTAATGAAGAGCTAAATCAGGAACCAGAAGCTAAGAAGCGTTTCTCRCAGCCCTCCTCAACTAATGACTTCACTCTTCCCCCGTTTACCCCAAATAACCCTATTGGTAAGATACTACAGACGAATAGTTCAATGAATAATCAATGCAGTTGACTAAAATTAGTGGCCAACGAATTTAAAAAGGTGGCTAACTTGTGTCTGTGAGCAAATTTATTTCCTGTTCTCATTGTTGAACCTGTTTGGATCTCATACTTGTGCACTCTCTCTCACTCATACATACAAATGCACACACACCGCCTGCCACATGTCCCTGCCCCCACAGAGTTCATCTTATTTTCTTAATATTTAAACTTCTTTGCTTATCCTTGTTTTTCCAATTTTGGTATTTTTCTTTTATAAATTGAAAAAAAAAAGAAAAGTCGACACAATCCTCAGTACATACATGACAGTGTGACTCATCGTGACTTACTCCAAAAAAATGGGACCTACTATGCGCCATAAATGAAATCAAAATGTTGAGTATAAGGGATTTATGAGGCATACTACACGTGCATCAAACTGTGTGTGCCTCTTAAATCGACCACCAGACCGAATTTAATGGAATTTTTGCAGTACTGCCTGAAGTTTAACCTGCACCATAAGTGAAATCAAAATGTTGAGTAAAATAAGATGCTAATAAACTCCTTGCTCAATGTAAACAAAMACCTGCAATAATAGATTGTAATTAGAAAATCTAAATTAAATATTTTACTGTTATTACGTAATATTTTCACAGCTGAAATAACAGCGCAAAAGTGTTATTAGTGAATTTTAATGCGCTGGCGTCATTTTAAGACAAAACTTTATTTTTATCTTTAATCTTTCTTTTTCAATTTCTCATCAGTAATTTACTCTCCAATTACTGAACAGGGAATGTATTTGATAATGAAAGAAATATAGCGTAAACAAAGCGTAAGATACTCAACCTTACAAAATTAGATTTCTTTATATTAATACATTTAAAAGAGAGTTCTGCAGTATAGAAATGCAGGCATACATGTACGCCGGCTTCAACCTGAAATAATAATGCCACTGATTACATTAAAGCTGTTAGGCTTATTTTTAGCTTTAACCTTCCCTCAATGRCTGGTATTTACGCTAGTGTGTAAAACAAAATTTGTTAGGTAGAAAGAAAAAAATTACATGATGAATGAAATAGACAGAACGCTTCCCTTTAAAGATAAGCATTTAAATGCACAAACCATGTTGTGCATGCTGAAATTKAACAGATTATAAATACCACRTTAAACATTRAGATTAAATGAGTAAATATTTTTCACCTCATTACAAGCATAGAATTTGTGTAATATAAATGATGATTTGGTTCTCACATTGACCAGGTTTTTAAAWTTTAAAAAAGGCAATCAACACTGAAGTTTGTAACTGCTTACACCCCACACCATTTTCTCCTGCTGTAGATTACTTAAACAGGTATGGAATATTGTGTTTTTGTGTGTGTTCTCCAGGTGTGGACTTTGTGGTACCCAAGACTGGTTTCTTCTGTAAACTCTGCTCTTTGTTTTATGGAAATGAGGAGACGGCGAAGAAAACCCACTGCAGCAGTCAAAGACATTATGAAAATATGCAGGTAGAGCATACTTTTTTAATTCATGTTTCGTGTAGTGCACTTTTTTTTTTCTTTTTTAAATAAGAATTCTTCTCAAGCAATCATTTACTCATTTTAATTAATTCCATGAACATCACAATGTTACTCTGACTTTTAAACAGTCTGTTTATTCCCAAGAAAATGATTTTTTTTTTTTTCGTCCTGTCTATATATTTATTTGTCCTTTTGCAGAAGTACTATGAGAAGCTCAAGGCTCAGCAGACTCAGCGCAACAGCTTGGACACAATCCACTAACAGTTTTTCATCTAATTAAATGGACTAGCTTGTCCGATATTTTACTTTGTGTTAATTCTGGTAAATGGGTCCAAAGTTTTGTTGTAAAAAWTATAGATTTTCTTTTTGGTTGCTGACTTCTTAGGTTCATATAGAAAACTTYATTCAAAATGTAAATGAATTCATTCATTCATTTAGATGTTAGACAAAACAAATAAAATTTTAGTAAATGACGAATATGTTGTACTCATCATTTCATTAAATTTTCACTCATTCAAGTGTACACCCAGGTGGCATGTGTATTTAATTAATATACCACAAATTGATAAAATATAATGCATCATAATACAATAAAAATCTTTTAACTATCCTACAAATGTTTAACGTCTGTATTTTACCAGCATCTATGTTATTTTAGCATTAAGAGCCTGATAATAAAAGAAATGTATCGTTTGAAATGTTTTTAATTATCCATATAATTTGTACATGAACAGCATAATGACAATTAGTGTGGTGAGTTATAGGAAGGGGGAATCCTAAAAATGTGTAGGGCATATGTACTGCAGGACCAGGATTGRGATGCACAATACACTAAACCTTAATTTTTTTTTTTTAATGCTGGAATAATGTCAAATACCTCCTATGTTTTAGCTCGGTGAGGGTAGTCAGACTTTTTGTTGATAAAATAATCTTGTGCCACTCCTTTTACAGGTATCATCAGTAAGCATATAACAATTGTGTGGAATTTTAATTGCCACACCTGTTATTGATTTGACTAGATTTTAAAATGCATTCACCGTTATGAAGAGGAGCATATTTCTATTTATATATTTTTTATTTTATTTATTCTTATTTAACATTCTTCAGTAAGAAGGATTGTATACAAATGGACAGCAAAAGTCTTGGACCCATGCAAGTGGTTGCTGTAGAGAAAGGATGTCTTCAAAAAAATTCCTACATTAAAAAAAAATTATTATAAAAATCAGTAAACAGTGCTTTAATGCTTTAAACAATTAATGAAGCCAACTCAGTAATTGGTGTTGGGACCATTTGTTTAAAATATAGTCTCAGTTACAATATGTGCAGTTTTAAAAGGATATTAGCGGCTAAATTTTACACAACGTCCTGCAGAACCAGCCACAGTCCTTTTAAGGACTTTGTTGTACCTGTTTATTTTTTCAAACACCAGAAGCTTTTTGAAGCAGAAGCAAAAATGTGGTCTTTCACACAATATACTGCTTTCTTTTCTGGGCCCTTGTGGACTAAGCATCTTAGCCCAAAATTCTCAGAGTAATGCAATTTTGGTCTTACTTTTAGGAGTAGGAGTAAGAGCAATTAATCAACATTCTTAAAATAGGAAATGTCTTCTAGCTCCACCAAAATGTAGGGGGCAATTTTTGCTTTCACAACAAAACTTTTTATCTTGGGTAGGAGTAGGGCAGAATTTTTCTTGAATTGTTTCTTGACATTTTATAACCTCTGCAAGCAAAACACTCTCATCCTCTCTCCAGTTTCGCTTTCTTTTTAAAGTCATTTTTAAACATTAGAACAGTCCTACACTCTGGAGGTGTATTAACTGGTTAAGAGTAGCGAGGAAATGGCGTTCAGGCAGACACGCATATAGAGTAGAGACATGACAGACTGAATGACAGGGATGTATACTCTCTACGCATGTGACTAACACTGTACGTTTTTCTTAGTAACAGTGAAGATGCAGCTTTGAAACCGTGGCATAGCCACTAGTGTTGGAAATAATAAATCAAACTATGTTCTTACAGCACCCCAGATTGTTCATATACAGTATTTCCCCTCTGCACAATGTGAAATCAATGAAAAACAAGCTGCATTAAAATAATCATATTTATATATACATTTTAAATATTTATATGAAATTATTTGAGTGATCACAATTTTTTTTTTATTCCCTTGTTATTAAGCAACAATTCATCACATACCTTATTATTCCCCTGTGTTCCACACTCGTCAGGGGTACATGCAGCAAACTGACAGGTGGCACTGATGCGTTCACAAATGTCTTTTTATCTTTAGAGGCAAGAGTGAGGCATAATTTTTCTTTAATTATTTCTTTATATTTTACTCCCTCTTCCACAAGCAGAACACTCTCATCCCTCCAGTTTCGCTGTCTTTTCAAAATCATTTTGATCAGTTTACGACAGTCCTACACAGCTCTATTACAGGCCTGCTATAGTTGTGATTAGAGCAGTCTGTTGAGGATAACTACTTGCAACAGAGTCACGAAGCTATAAGTTTTGTCTGTGTGCAAGTTTTCACACAACTGCCGCTTTTCCTCATTTCACTTTTCCAAATAATAAATTATGTCCTACTCTGAGCTAGGAATATTTTCAGTCCTAAATGAACTTTTAGCACTATTCAAAGTACTTCAATCACAAAGGTGGTGATTCTGAGACGCTTAGTTGATACGGACTCTGGCCTACAGATATTGTCCTGTAAAACAAAAAAAAATTGCTGGAATGCTAACGGTTGGAATTTTTTTTTGTACTAACGTAATAATAAAGTCATAAAATAAATATAACATATTTGTACAAAAAAGGTGCCTAATAATTTTGCTAAGTACTGCATGACTAATCTTTGCAAAACAGTATATGAACAAACCACAAAAGTCTAAAACAGTTTGCATTTGAGACCAAGGTGGAGAGGTTTGACGACCATGCGTTGGATTTGTATGCTGCATGTTTTGCTACAAATTCTCCATACAACTGTAAACAGGAGGTGGATGGGTGATGATTTGGTCTTGTTTTATAACCACAGAATCTGGGAAGCTTGCATTCACTGAGCCAGTGATGAACACTTTGTACTAGAATATTCTTTAGACACATGTGAGGCCAACAAACTTTAAATGAACATTGTTTTATTTTATCTTTTTTATTCCATAAATATTCTATGAACAATTCATGAACAAACCAGTTAATATCCAGCTTGACAAATGAGACTTATTAGACAAAAATAATCTTTCTTGTTTGTCATAATCAAATCATGTTGTGTGGTGGAACATCACCCAGGTTGTGTGTAAACTGTGAAGGCAGCTGTGCTGTACTTTTGATCGTATTAAATTGTGCTTTATCATAAACACTTTACACCTAAACACACATAAACTATGCTCTTTGGTGTTCACATTATGGCAAGATTTACGTTTTTTATTTTCTCCAGGTTGGAATGGTTGTTTGCCGAGGTGCTACACCATCTGAGCAAGGTTGATAGTGTGAGCTTGTTTCTAGACATTCTTCCGTTATCTTCAGACAAGAGAAGCAGAATTCAATATGGCAGCGATTACATATTATATTCTTACACCCTGTTGTGTCATGCTCTACCAGGTTTCCACATGTAGGACAAGCTCGCATTGAGGGGCATATTACACCTTCAACCTCAGGTAGGAGTATATTTATACATTTTGATAACTTATCAATTTTGGGATTAACACAGTTACTGTTGTCACACTTGTCAGAGCGAGGTGCTGGCCCTTTCCATGTCTTCAGACACTGCCAGCAGAACTCAAAGTTCTCCCCAGCATCTGATGTACAGATGGTGCAGATCACACACAGGTTGGTCAAATCCTGCCTCTCAATGTACGAGTTGCATTTGGGGCACTTAAAAAAACAACAATAATTGGAACATTTTACCATGCATGCATTTAAAATTATCCAGATTAATGAAGAGAAATCCAAGTATACATTTGATTAGTTGACTTGCACAAAATATCAGATCATCTGCCATACATCTTGTAGAGAATAAAATAAAATGAACCAATCAGCCATAACATTATGGCCACCTGCCTAATATTGAGTAGATCCTCTCTTTTGCCACCAAAACAACGATGCACTGTGTATTCTGACACCTCTGGCTACTCTAGCTCTTTTATTGTGATGTATAGACGACTGAGTCAAAGCAAGTCCAAAACTGCAGCTGTTGTTGAATGTTACTGGTATGCAGTGGTCAGGAAATATCACAAGTGATCCAAGGTATGGAAAGGGGTAAACTGGTGACAGGATCATGGATGACCAAAGTTCACTGATGCTCATGAGGGAAGAGAAGGCTTGTCTGTGTAGTTTGATCCAATAGAAAAGTTACTGTAGCTCAAATCGATGAAAAGCACCATGCTGGTTCAGCAGAAAGGTGTCAGAACACACAGGTCATTACTGTTTTGGTGTTAAAAGGAGGACCTACTCAATATTAGACAGGTAGTCATAATGTTATGGCTGATCAGTGTAAGTACAACTTTGTTCTCTAAAAATTAATTTATGAAAAATCCTGATTATATGAACTCCTGCAAAACAGATAGGATGGCACTTCACAGCACAGATGGAGAATTATCTAAGGCAGCCCATGAAAGCAACCCAGGAGCTTCTTAAGGCAAATAAATATAATGCTCTCGAATGGCCAAGTCAGTCACCTGACTTCAACCCATTTGTGCATGGCAGAAAGGCGTAAAATCAAGTAGTAATATCTGGGTAATTCATTGCGAGGATGCAACGTCTGCATTTGGGGATGCATGTGGTTTCCAAGCTTCAGGCAGTCTTTCTAATAATTTGCACCCAAATATTACAAATAATCTTTATATTTACAATTATGTTTATTTTTATGTTTAAGTACTAGTGTTAATGTATTTTGTCCAAACTTCTGTGACACCTTGATTTTTTAAATTATTTTTATTTCAGATCTGTTTTGGTGGGACACAATACTGATTACTGATTGGATAATGCATAATTGGATGTGTAATTTTGTGTATCATACTTACTGGGGTGAATTCACAATACTCAGCTGCTGCCAGTTCAGCCATCTTCTCTTCAAAGTGGTTCTGCTCTTCTTGAGTCAGTAAAGCAATCCTTCGCACTTCCATGTATGGCCAATTAGCCCCACATGTCTCAGTCTCAGTTCCTTGTTTAATAGCTGGGCATGGGAATTTGTACACACCCTAAATGCAGAAAAAATATTATTATATTTCATTATATTATACACAAATATTATATTGTATTTGATCATTACAAATAAGGTAATCATCATTTACCAAACTGCAGAATTCCACCAGAAAATGCCAAAATACTCTATTACTGTGTATTTTAGTGCCTAGCATGCTTTATATTGTTGTTGTTACTGTTGTTGTTGCTTTAATTAAGCAAGTAAGATTATATGACATAAGAGTGTCTCTTAACATAGCAAAACTTTGTCAAAGCTTTATTTGCAGGCAATATTTTAAACAATGTTTACTGCCTTGAATAGATATTCACCACTTCCAACTTTTGTAGAATTTTGTAGTGATCCACCTTTTAAGTGAAATGGAGTTGATTGAAAAATGTTGCCACCTTTGGGTTCACCTTTGGGTTCAATCTTTGGGTTCAATTGCATCACTTGGGAAGTGTCTATTTTAGTTTTGCAAATCTGTATCCTGATAGTTTTACCTGCCTGACTTTGCAAAACTGCTATGTCAAACTGGATGGAGGCCATTGAACTGTTGGTGATTGTTGGTCATTTTAACTTGTTGAGGTTTTTGGTTTTAAATCAATATAGCTTTAGCATTTTCGTAAAGTTGTGGTATCCCCAAGTGTAGGAATAATTGCTCTTATAGGATTGCTGTGAATTTGGCTCTGTTCTATACACCAAATACACCAAATATGACAATTTATCTTAAAAGGGACTGTTAAGTGATTTGGCAGCCTACCTTATCCAGCAGACTGCGACAGTAGGCTGTGAGTGATTCAGGTGTGACAGCGTGCCCACAAGACATTTCTAATCTTTGGGTATTAGGATCTTCATCAAGGGCTAAGTGAATACATAGAATCATTTAGATATGGTGTTAAATGTAATAATGAGCAAATTAATGAGTTCAGATTTACACAAACGCACACTTCAGTAGCCTACTTGTTCTACTGGCATATACGCAGAGCAAACACATACAGATTAGAGCACAGGTTAAGAGGACTTTTGCATGGCAAATTTCCTCATCTCTGTGTTTATAAGCGTCTTTTTGTAGCTTTAATAATAATAATAATAATAATAATATGTTTGTATGTCTTTCCTTGATAGCTAAAAGCAGGAATGACAGGCACACAAATTAAATGTGAGCATCTATTTTTTTTATTAACCCAACAGGAGGAGCTTATAGCGCAAATCGAAACTAAAACTATACAGAACCATGTAGATAAAAACTTCATTACAAATAAACCGCTCCAAATAGCATTAAAGAGACAAGAAAATATTATTTCAACTGTACGGAATATCAACTTACTAATGTCATCTCGTCGAGTAACAAATTTCAGGGTGCTGTCTTTAGGATTGTGGCGTCTTCGTTGGTCCGTCATTGTCAGATCTGTTCATTGACAGATGTTCTGTCTCCTGCTTGACTGCTGTTTTTAACTTTCGTTTCCGCGAAGTGTCACGCCTGTCAAACTGGTGACAATAATGGGAGGAGACAGATATAGATAACCAGATAGATATCCCGATGGTATGATCATTTTCTATTTAAAATGATCTTTGCTTTGATTAAGGGATGAATTGGCCAAAACGCATCGCACAATCAAAATAATAGAAAACCGAAAAAGAAAGGTAAAAAAAGGAGAAAAAAAAGTAATAAATAAAAAAAAAACAATATATATATTAAAAGCTACTGAAATTTGGTTAAGAACGGTTCAACCTGTTATTGTCATAATTAATTACGCTATCATTTTGAAGTAATTTTGTTACTTCAATACAGTATTGGAGTAATTTTGCTGAAAAAGATATTGATGAGGAATGAAATCACAAGTCGTGGTCACTTCTAGCTTAGTGACGTTGCATCCTTAAAAAATCGGCCTTGGAAATTACAGCTATGTCCAACAGTGGACACACAGAGCAATGAGATCTCACGCGATAACCAGTTATTAGTGAGGCTAATCAGAAAAAGTGAAAAATTAAGAATAGAAGTTTTAAGACACCCTTTATATGCGAATAATATACATATATAAAGACAAACTTGAATAAACATTATACATTTACAGGTATATAGGTATAATAGATTGTGTGTATATTCTGCAGGATAATTACAGGCAGTAAACATCAGTAAACAAACTGATAATTGTAGGAAAGTACCTAAGATTTCCTACAACCCTGAGCCTACTGGCTCAGCTCCAAAACAATTTTTTATAGAAAGTGATTGAAGAGTGTGAGTGAAAAAAAATGACTGGAGAAGAACCCGATTTATTCTTTATTCTTTATTCTTTAAAATATCTTTAAATAGGCCAGAACTCGATGTTCTCGATGTTAAGGCCAAAGCTTCCAATGGAACATGCAGTTTTGCTATGCATAGTAAAGCTTCATTAGTCTCTTATCTGGGTAGAATGATGTAATTAAAAAGTAACTAATTTATCTAAATCATAATCATACCCTATTAAAAAAAAACAATTTGAGATGTGATGTATACAGCCAGTTTAGGTTTACGATTTGGTGTGTTGTTTACTTTGAGCCGTCACGCGCGTGTGACGTCACTGACAGCGGCATCTGTCAGGAGAAACTGAAACTATGCTGCATTTACGCGTTTGCACTTTATGAACTTAGTTCAAACATGGCGCAGATGTTTCAACTTTTGGTTATTGGCTTTAGAGGAGAAAAGAAAACGGTCGACGTTTCAACCTCCGAAGATGAGTTCAACAAAACAACAATATCGGCATTCAAAGAAAAGCTGATGGTGAAGTTTCCGGAGCTTAAAGGTGGGTTTGTTTACTCCATGTCAATGATGATGTCGCGGAGTCTGTATGACTTTTGACCTGCGGTCAGTAAAAATCTTTTTTTTTTTCTTTCCTATCAGATGCGCAGTTTAGAATGATGTTCACTGATGTCCAGCTTGAGGACAACGATACTTTCTCCTTTCGCAAGATCCAGAATAAATCCACGATCTTCCTGATCGTCCGCATGCCAGGAGGAGCCTCACTCACAGCGGCGTGAAGAGCGGGAGTGCGGGCCAGCCGCAGTCTATACCCGGACTGCACACACACGCAGAGACTTTTAAACATGTTTTCCTTTCCTGTCTGTTTTTGGTAGTTTGGAGCACTGTACGAAATCAATATTAAGATGATGTTAAATAATTAAAATAGTCTTTTATGTTTCCATACTGCTTTGTTCCTGTGTTATGTTGTAAACAAATGTTTAATTTGTATTTTTACATCACATTACATTACAATACAATACAATACAGTACAATATACCAAAGGAATATTATATTATATTATA
>QMIH01002521.1:4438-21437 GCA_003987875.1 Clarias batrachus | reverse complement strand
AATACTGCTAATAATAATAATAATAATAATAATAATAATAATAATAATAATAATAATAATAATAATAATAATAGTAGTAGTAGTAGTAGTAATTCTTCTACTAATACTTCTACTACTACTACTAATAATAATAATAATATCAGTGATAGTAGTAGTAGAAGTATTATTACTATTATTATTACGAGTAGTGCAGGTGGTGGTTTTGCAAAAAACTACTTTTAATGAGAGATTCCAAGTAGCGTAATAATTCGTAATAATAATAATTGTTATAATAATATAATATATAATTTTTTACATAATAATACAGAAAAAGTAAGTTACCATAAAAAGAACAGATACATGAAAACTATACATAAACGTTATATAAACATAAACATATTGTTCAGTCAGCACTACAGATTCATTTTTTTTGCAGGAAACCAAATCTGTTACACGAAATGTAGTCATGATGGGTGTAGCCGAGGTTTGAAACGAAAGTAAAACGAATCTGTCGCTACTTGATTTCCGCGTCTACTTCAAAGAACTCTTACTCGACCTAAATTAGTAGCTCTGTGTTTGCTGTAACTCGGCTGCATCATGGCGAATATCAACCGGCACAAAGGAAAGCAAGATCTCGTGAATTTGGTAGAGTCAAGGTAAGAAGAGATTCAGTCAGGATAGAGCTGAACTCCGCAGAGTAAATCCTATTTTAATATTGTTACAGTACTATATGTTCAGATACAATGAGCTACTGTAAAACATTACATAAGTATAATTTTAAAGTTCAAAAATGTATCCATTACTAAATGCTATTTACAAAATGAGAAAATAATAATACTATCGTTGAAAATTAGACTGCTTATATGTTGTGTTCATTTACTTGCTTTACTGTTTAGCAATGACATTGACCTAACAAATGCATTTAAAAAATGTCATCATTCAGATCTACTGGAAAATCATACAATGGCTTAAGAAACCAAGGAGCAACCTGCTACCTGAACTCTGTACTGCAGTGTCTCTACATGACCGAAGAATTCCGAGAGGAATTAGAAAAGTAATACTTTTTTTTGTGACCCACCTTGCTGTTTAGCAATTCTTTTCTGATTTTAATTATTTCATACGTCATAAAAGTTTATGCTGGTCAATACTTGCATTACTTTACCTTAAAACATTTTAGTATCAGCAAACATGCAGTGGACACAAATTTTGCTTGGACAATTTTGTGGCACACTTGTCAAGCAAAACAACACACATATATTTGTGTGTGTGTGTGTGTGTGTGTGTGTGTGCGCGCGTGGGTGTGTGCGCGTGCGCGCGTGTGTGTGTGTGTGTGTGTTGTTCAGCCAGCTTTACATTGATTGAATACGTCTATAGGGACGAAAGGCTAGCCCATCCTGTCTGACCACACAGAAAAGCCAGTGCTGTCCACAGTAGAAAATTATCAGAACACCCAGTACATTGCCTGCCATGTATGGGACTTAACAGGCAGAATTCAAGGTTATTGTTTTTATAAAGTCCCTAGATGTACATCTGACTGAGCATCTATATGTGCCAAATACAGTAAATAAATTTGATCCATGAAGGTCTCACACCGCAACCTACAGCACCCCAAAGATCTACCTCTAAGATCCCAGTACCAGACACCACAGTACACCCCCAGAGCTGCTCCAGCAGCACAAGAGGAACCCATGTACTGTATAGTTAATGTGATGAGGTACCATCAAGTATTTAAAATTTGAAATAGGACTTATACAAGTAAACAAATTCTGGAGAACTGTATTGTTTTGAAATTAATCTAAATTAGTGGTTAGTACTGTCACCTTACACCTCAAAGGTCTGTGGTTCTGTCTCTGGTTCTGAATGCCAATATCATGTTCTCTGCATTTCCTCACTGGCTTCCTCCTACAGTTCAAAAACATTCAATCAAGGTTGGAGAGTGTTTCCATCCAAAGTGTAGCTTGCCTTGCACACTTTGTTTCTGAGGATTTAGTGGGGGATGGGGGTTCGGTTACAGAAGCATTTTGGATGCAAACTTATTGAAGTAATTGAATAAAAAAAATTTGGATACTATATATAACCAAATATAATGATTATTGATCATCGTTTTTGTTCTTTGCATGCAAGAATTACATCAGACCCACAACATTTTGATGAGAGAAGTACGTCTTTGACGCTTGAATTACAGAAGCTTTTTGAAAAGATGAAACAGGTTGAAGGTACTACTGAAGGAATAACACAAAGTTTGTGCATCAGCAATGGTGAGTTATTCTGTTTGGTATGATGAAGGGGAAGACTTTTGCAACGTTATATTTGACGCAATACTTGTTATATGTTTTACTATTTTGGCATATTTTCAGTCTGGGAACAGCAGGATGCAGTAGAATACTTTCAGAAAATTCTAAAAGCAATTGGGCCACACGTTTCCAAGGTAGAATTATTCACTTAAATGCATATGTTTACATATTTTCTCGTTCGTTTTGTAAAATTGCTCATCTATTTGTCATAGATTTTCACATTTACACATAGTATTTGTGTCTTTTTCAGGCATTTGAAGGGAAAATGAATAACAAGATCAAATGTTCAAATAATCACATTTTCCAAGAGCAATGTGACTTTTACACCATCCCTTTTCCCATAGAAACTGTGCATAGTGGAGTGTTCGAAGTGGTAAAACTTATACATATATATTTATATATTTATATATTTATAGATAGATAGATAGATAGATAGATAGATAGATAGATAGATAGATAGATAGATAGATAGATAGATAGATAGATAAAACACTCATTATGTGTGTACAAGGGTTTAAATATTTTTTTCTTTTTTAAAGGAAAAAGGATTACAGATGTTTTTTGAATCATGCATGCTAGATGAAGACAACTGGCTATACTGTGATGACTGTCATCAAAAATCTGAAACAGAGACTGTGAGTATTTCCCTGGATGTGGTATAAGCCACAAAATTACTGCCATTAGTCGGCAGGCCTCCGTTGTTAAGCCCTGAGTCTATGGTTCTTAATCATTTTTTTTTGTAGTGACAAATCAGAATATAAAATAAGCATAGATCATACAAGTTCCAATTTCTCTAATTCCATTAACAAATTACCTATTTCTTAATTTTGTCTTTGGTGCATTTATCTCACGTCTAGTAAAATTCATTTAAAAAATTAACAGCAGCATGTGGTGAGCAAAGATTTTGACATGATAATAAAAACATAACCTTGTGTGAGATCACAAACATATCAAAATGCTATTCAAGATTCATTAATGCTACTGACCACTAGAGCTTCTTCACTATAAAACCTTTAATAGGAAGTAAAAAATTGAGCTTGAGGTAACATTAATGAGAGTTGACAGCACAGCTCCTCAGCTGCATATCACAACTACATAAAGAAGAGTTTTTAGATTATCATGCAAGTCATCACCACTTGCCTGATACAGTATATCTGTATCTCTGTATAAAGAGATACATATAGTTAAAATATAGCCAATTTTATGCATCAGGTAAAATTTTGCATATTTTGAATATCAAAAATATTGGTTGCTAGATACCTTATCTTCCTATTTCTTTAACCAAATTGAGAGATTTTAATCCTCAACATTGTTTTTCAACACTTTTCAACACTATCCAAGTTGGTTATTTAGATGTGATAGAAAAATAACTATTACTATTATTAAAATAGCTATAACTCCATTACTTTTTTCTTATTACATCATGGAGTTTTCTTTTAAATATTGTAAGAAAAAAAATATTTTGGCTTTTTTGGGTCAAGGCACACCTTGTAAATAAAATTGCACTGGCCATATCTCATTTGGTATTAAAATGGAGCTCATTGAATAAGGAATCTGGATATGCGTAACTCAAATCACTCAAAATGTGACTTAATACCTGATTTTATGTGCTCGGTCACAATTGCATGACTGATATGGCATAAAAATTGTAAGCCAGTAAGTTTCTCATTGGTTTCCAGAATATTTTTTTAAATTTGAGCTATTATGCTTTCTTTAAAAATATCAGAGGAGGGAAAATTGACCACAGCACAAAACCCCTTGATTTTACAGGACTGTGGGCAGCAGCCCAAACATTCCTATGGTCAAGTCACCATTGTGTGTTATTCAATATTTACTCATTGAATAGTTACCATTACTTACAGTACATGTAATGTATCCAGAGTCTATCCCATCAACATGGGCACAAGGTGGGAGAATTCAGAACAGTTTACAAGGCACCATATTTACACATTCATAACATGGGAAATTTAGGGTAACCAGTCAACCTAGTTATGAGTAGGTTTTTTTTTTTTTTAGAAATATGGAGGAAACCAGAGCAAACACAGCAAGAACATATAAATCTCCAGGACAGTTTTTCCTCATATTCCTCATACTTCAGATACTCAGATATTTTAAATATTGGATAATAGCAGCACAGTGGCTTAGTGCTTATAGCACTGTTGCCTTGCACCTCCAGGATCTTCGATTTCTACGTTTGATTTCTTTTTTTTTTGCATGTTGCCAAAAAATTGTTTTAATGTGTAATAGTTTTGAAAATAAGATGCAAATTAAGTATCTACATTATGTGAACTTAATGTAATTTCCGTTATATTTAAGTTTTGAGTTATGTTGTGTTTTTGATTTATATTTTTGTCAGTCCCCAATCAAACACTTCTTCTTACTTTGACTAATTAATTTGCAGTGGAATGAAATTGAGGAATTCCCTACTATCCTGTCTCTGTACCCAAAGAGGTTTTACTTTGACTACAGTCAGTGGAGGCCTGTGAAGAATCAGTGTCCTATCTATGTTCCCCGGAAACTGAAGATATGTGTATGGCTTAGCCTTTTATAATTTACAATTAAATCTAAATTATTTGATATACATCTATTTCTGAATGAATGTAAAATAAATCAACATATATCAACATCAATGCATTTACCATAAATGTATTTTTAAATGTAACTTTAAAATAACAAAATTTTTTAGTTCCACTTTACAAGAATATTCTGTGTACCACCTTCCTTTTACATGCTTTTTTACATGTTTTTCTTTCACAGAATATTAAATATCGGCTTTATGCATTTATTAACCACTCAGGAGCAGAAAGTGGAGGACACTACTATGCTGTCATTAAATCCTTAGATGATGGCAAGTGGTACTGTTTTAATGACTCTTATGTCAAGGAGGTAATATAAATGTATTTCTCACTTTATTTAAGTTTTTTGCTGTGTGTAGTAGTCTGATATAATTTGATTTTAATTTTGACAGGATTCAGAACATTTTGATCAGTGAGTACACTATAACCATGGTTTTACATCTTATAATTATCAGCGGAAAAATGCATTGAACAGATTCTTATATTTTTTGAAAGGTTTTATCAATCTTTGCATTGTTTTTATTTTTACAGTATGGAGGATGGATTTATTTCAGAGGAGGCTTATTTACTCATGTACAGAAGTAAGTATATTTTTTCTTAATGAAGGTGCTCAAAAACTGCCCATATTTTTATTGGAAAAAACTTAAAATAAAATTCATGTATGGGTTAAAGTTATGTTGCCGAAAGTTATGTTTGAGTATTCACATTCACATTGGTTCTAATATCACAATATAACTGCAATTATTGACATATCTGTGAATTTTATTTATATTGCATCATTACTTTTCCCCCCAGAATAATAATAATAAATAATAATAAATGCCTCAGAATATAAAAAAAATATGTTTAAATGTAGTAAGAAATTAAGGTTTCCATTATGCTTTTAAAATTATTGTGAAGTTGTTGCTCAGCTGTATTATAGATGAGATTAGACTTTGGTTAATGTCACATATAATATTACAAACTCTGTATAAAGAGAGACAAGCAAAATGAACTTAATAAACGAGTGAGTGCTTGATATACGAGTAATACGCATATGCTTTGTCTGCCCACCTTTGACCCTGAAAAAAAAATCAGATCTGGACCTTTGAATATTACGTTTAAGAACCCTTGATTTAACTGTTGTTTAAATATTTAAATTTTTAATTTACAATATCCTTAAAGTTTATATTTGTTTTTATTTTATAGATAATTAAAAAAAATAATCTAGGGTGTTGGTTTTGTTTCCTCTTGTTGAGTAGAAGTGGATGAGCTGGACCCTGATGAGAAATCTACCAGTGTGAGTTTTTTTTTTTTTTTCAATACAGAAAAATGCATTTTCCTTTAATTAACTATTACATATGCTATAATTAGTCAATCCCTCACCAGCCTTAATAAAGGCATTTTTATTATCTGTTAGTAAAGTTATGTAGAAAGCTTAAGCAAACTCCAGTCTTGGAGACTGGAAAGTGCTGACACTGTATAGTTACTGCATTCATTTTAAATCAATAAACTTTACTATACTGAATATTATATACTTTTCTTTGTAACAACACATTTTAATTATTTATTTGTTAGTCTTAGAAATGCCATACAAATCCCTGTACACGAGCTTTCACTACAATAACAATTTCATTAATATTAACCTAACATGTCACGGCCAGGACTACCTATGGTTTACAGAAATATTGTACCCCTTATCACTAATCAGATTTGAGCAATCAAATAAATAAGATTTAACTCTTTGGAATTGCTATATAAAATGTATTCCAATGTGACAGGAGATATTACTCTGCCAGGAGTACTGTGAGTTGGTCGGCAAGCTGTTGGAATGGATCCATAAGTATATCTCCGTGTTTGAAGAGATCAAAGGCACCACCCATAATGATGAAATTGAGGTCGCTTAACAGTTAAATAAAACACAAACATGCATATTGTTCATGTATTGTTTATTGTATTATTTGTTTTATTTTATTATTGTTGTATTACACATTTATAAGTTGCTACTGATTATGTCAGTGGATTTATATTACATGCATTTTTAATGCAACTAATAGATTAAAAATCTCTACCTTCATATTCCAGGACATTTTCCACCAGTTTCTCCAAGAGCTCCCAGCAATGGAGACTCTCATTAATCACTCTAAACATGATTACAATGGCTTTAAGGTAAACACTATACACCATATGGTAGGTCTAATAAATGAACACATTATGCCAATCACATGAATCCTTATGTGGATTCATAGTGCATTGTATTATTCACAATTATTCAACTCCCCTGAATACCTATATATACAGATAACCTCCAACTAGTTATTTGAGCTCTTATAACAAATGGTTGCATCAAAACAAATTAAAGGGTTTCAGATCATAGGGGGAGAATGTCTATGCAATCGACTCTTGTAACTGTGTAACTCCGTATTGTGACAAATATTTAAAAGTTTTAATGTCAAATGTTTCCTACTGATATTCTACCTGACAGGTTGTCTTTGTATCATCTGTCCTTTGTGTATAGGATGCATTGCAGTCTGGTCAGATTAGCATTCCTCCTGGTTACAAACCCACTGATGTGGAGAAAGAGTGGCATCAACTCCATGAAGCCATATGTAAACAGGACAGTTGTAAATGGTGAGTCAATTGACTCATACACAGTGTTTTCACATATTATTTTTACTTTTTACATTTTATGAAAAATAATTAACATTTATTTTCCTCCACTTTCTTCACAATTTGGCCATGCAGTTCCAATTCACCAACCAGCTCTCACCTACAGTGCCAGTGTGTAGACTGTCTTTTGTACTTATATTTACTTATATATACTTGCTGCATATATTTCTCAGGGCATGCTGTTCCCTGTTCAGTGAGCACTACCTCTCTTACATCAAGGACCTGCTTGCATTGGTGGTAAAGAACCAGGACTGCATACAAAACTCAGTAGACTTGCCCTGCATTAAGTCCCAACTGGGTCACCATTACAGATTTTGTCAGTATATCAGTGAACTCGAACACAACATTGGCCATGCTCAGGCAGTTAAGGTGAATTTGTTTACTTTCTTTAAGGTGGTAAACTTTCTTGTGGAGAGTAAAATTCTAACCCTAGTACATAATTTGATTTAGACTAGCATTATATACTAGCATTGGGATACATTTTGAGTATACATATTTACATTTTGGTAAAGGAGGAAATATTTTTTAAGGAATTCCTATTTGTTTTGAACCATAATACCAGAACACACCATTATATTCATGATTATTTTCTTCTAACAGCACATGCAACTATTTTACAGGATCATCTAACCCCTGACAGGAAACATGAATACAGAGACTACCTGGCCCAGCTTGTCGTTCAGTACAACAAACTTGTGGTAGGTCATTAACATCGAGTGCATGCAATTCTCCACAATTAATTTTATACTTAACAACATTAATAAAGCTTCAACTGTTTTTTTTGTTTGTTTGTTTTGTTTTTGATAATTTCTGCCTTGTCTGATGCTTTGATAGAGCTCCTCAGATGCCCAACTGCAAAAACTGATGAAGCTAAATAACTTTACTACAGCTGCCACTAAAGAGCTGATGTGGATAAGTGACAGAACGGAGAAAGAAATAAAATATGACTGGAGTGATAATAATACCAATATGACTGCCAAGAAGGATAACTTCTCAGTAGGACTTCTTTTTGTCAGATAGCCTATAGTTGCACAATCCAGTGATTATGTTTTAAATTGACTGTTCGTTGAGTAGCTATTGCTGGTGAACCAACTAATTGTTTTTATGACAAATTATTTTACTAGTATGAATATATTTTTAATGGAGTCTATAAGCTATTAGGTCAATAAATATGGTAAATGGTAGTAACATTGATGCGATACATGGAGATGAGTGCAGCACGTAACGGAAATTATATGACAGGTTCTGAGGTGGGATCTGGAGCAGAGGAAAGAAAGTATAAATTCAGTTCAAGCCACTGGAAACAAATTGCTGAAGGAAGGTCATCCAGCTCAGCGTGAAATAAAGGCAAGACATCCCATCAACATCTCCTCAGTTGAAATTGTATGATATCAGTAGAACTAAGAATTAAGTTTTGTAAATGAACACAAACCCAACACAAACTTTAATGTTCTGTTTTCTCAGTTTGGCAATATCATTTTAATGAATATTATAAATAATAATTTAAATAAATGAAAATAACATTCACTACATAAATATACATTTTAAAAGTATATATAGTAAAGCTTTGAGCAGTGCAAACTGAATACAGACATCATTCAGAACATCAGAAAAATTCTGGTTCATGTTCACATAACTCATCATACAATTCCTGCAGATTTTTTAGGTGCACTTTCTTACTGCAAATGTACCATTCTACCTCATCCCAAAGTTCTTCTCCTAATTAAAATGATTGGAAAGGCCACTGTAGGACACTGAACTGATTGTTCTGTTCATTAAACAAGTGTGAGATGGCTTTCATGCTGGAAGGAGGTATTAAAAGATGAGTGAATTGTGGCCATGAAAAGATGCACATGGTTAGCAACAACATGCATATTCTATGGCACTCAAGCAATAATTGATTGGTATTATCAGGCCAAGTGTGCCAAGAAAACAAATCCTCACACCATCTCACCACTACTTAACTATTGACATAAATAATTTTTATTACATTTTTTTATTTTCATTATTGGTCAATTAATCTATCTATAATGGCAATTCTGACAATAGAGCTGTTATATGTGAAATATGACATAGAACTTTTTAATTAATACATTAACAAAAATAATAAAAGGAAAATATTACTATTGCTATTGTTTATTTATGCTTATTTAGTAGTATATAGGTGTACTTTGCTAATGTACTGTATGTTAAGATTTCATCTTCAGTTCACATTTTGGGATGAAAAGTAATTTAACATCTTTCTGTGTCCATCTGTAGGCTTTAATTACAGATCTGCAGACACAGTGGAGTGGGCTACTGCAGTTATGCTGCTGCATTGAGACTCACCTAAAAGAGAACACTGCCTACTTCCAGGTATCTTCTCTTGACTGTTTCTTATCCTGGATTTGAATGGCTACTTTTACAGCTTTTACAGCAAAATCAGCTTTGTGCTGTGTGCTCAAAAGTTTTTTGCAGATGTGAAAGAAGCAGAGGAGAAGATAAAGAATATACAGCAAACAATAAAGAAAACATATATGTGTGATCATTCAACTACTATAACACATTTGGAGCACCTTCTGAAGAAAGCTTTGGTAGGTACTATCATACCCTGCATTTACACATGTAAATCTAGCAGGTGTGTTTTTATACACCAGTTAATTCTAAATAAGCAATATGATTGGATGAGAGAGGCGTTCCACGAGTGGTGAAAATGGACAGTGACAGCACTGAATCATAGAATGTTTTCTGTTTTTTTTTTCTTTTTTTTCAGAATGAAAAGGAACAACTTTATATTTTTAGGACTCATTTGGACAATCTCATTGGGAGATCCAAGAATATTGTTCAGCTAAAACCCAGAAGTCCTGCCACCCCTGTAAAGGACAAACTGCTTATTGAGGCTGCATGTGATTGCAAACAAATAAAGGTATAAAAGAGACATTATTTATTAAAACCACACACTGCTAAATTCTCACATTATTGGTCAATTAATCTATCTATAATGGCAATTCTGACAGTAGAGCTGTTATATGTGAAATATGACATAGAACATTTTAATTAATACATTAGCTACAATAATAAAAGGAAAGTAATACTATTACTATTATTTATTTATGCTTATTAAATAGTATATATAAGTGTACTTTGCTAATGTAGTCCGTGTGATATCCTAGATTTCATTAAACAGGGGAGACAAGTGTATGCTGTTGAACAATTCTAACCCCTTTATGTGGACGGTGGAAAAAAAAAAAAGCAAAGCCATTGTGCCATCCGTCTACTTCATCATCTCCCCTCCCAACGAGGAGGCCATAGAAAGAAGCTCCGGGTAAAGATTTTTTTAATTTTTTTTTTAAGTTTTGGTTTAATGAGTAAAACATGTAGACATATAAATCTTTATTATTAGATATGGTATTTGACATTCTGGTATTGACTCTGTTTGCTCTTTGAAATCTAAAAGGAACTGTAATGATCAGTTTATTTAAAAGCATATTCTGATATTTTATTTTGTGGTGGTTTAGCCTGGATGCAAGTTGGCAGAAAGTAATGAGCTTCTTGGAGAAGTTGCATGAGGATATAAACAATCTGCTCTCCTGGCAGAACTTCATAAAAGACATTGAGGTATTCAAAAAAATCAATTAGTTCAACCATCACAAAATCATTCTTAGGAACTTATTTACATTAGTGGAGGGTTGCATTTGATCTTGCTATTTATTACCATTCATACTAATTGCTATTTATTATTTATTTCTTATATCATAAAAATATTGAATTATCCAATTTGACTGTACAGAGGATAGTGCTAATTGTACAACAGTGAACAAGTAACAGGCAGATTTTTGACACAGATTAAGCTTAATATGCATACAATATAAACCGTGTACTGTATCAAGTACATGTATATGCTTTTTCTCAGAATGGAAGCTTGGGTGGCCATTTCTTAATTAATATTTAAGTAAAAATAGCATAAATTGTATAAAGAATATAAATCTTATTAACAAAAAGCTTCAGTCAGAAAATATAATTAAATTTATTTGGAAGTGAAGTTATTGTCAATAGGCTCATGCTTTATTTATTGTCTTTTTTGATCATTTTTTATTTCCATCACTTTAGTTTACAAGTCAGGATTATGATAAGTATCTGAAGAATTTGGAGGACAAGTATCATATCTTCATAAGCAATTGCCAAGACTCAAGCCTGCACAAGCAAGCTGAGATCATGTATAATAATGCCATACAGCACTGCAACAACCAGCTGCAAACAATGAACCAAGGTGAGCAATGGCTCAAGCTACTCTGGTCATCAAGTTTAAGTTAATCTACTGCAATCCACATGCCTTCTTATATATCTTACTTAAATTGTATCTCAACAATGTGTAAGTAAATTTAAAAATTCATTAAAAAAAAACTAAATGTAGAAAAGGAAGAGGCTGCATATAAAATTTGAGGATTAACCCATTTTTGTCCCAGTAATCAATTTATTAATTAATGACCAACTGAATTATTAAATGCATATCATCATAAGGGTCCCATTTCTACCAATTTGCCTAAAGTGCAGCTTGCGTGAGCTTGCTATAATGGCTGTCATAGTTAGCTGTTTATAGCTAGCTATTCTGTTGTTTAATACTGTAGTTCTCAAACTCAGATAATGCTTACCAGTTCCTATTTGAAATAAAACAGACCTAAAGGGGGTAGCAGGTCAGAAGCACAAAGGCACAAGGGAGCAGATGTCACGTAATGGTGGTATTACTGGCTGTTGTTGTTGTGGGCTGATGGTTGAGGCATAACTGCTGGAGCATGTTACAAACAAAAACATTAATCAAATAAATTATATAAACTAGCACATTAGACAGGGGCTTAAACATAATGGATACAAAACAGACAAGGGACTAAACATAACTAAACAAACTTGATTTGGCCTACTAGCTGTTACAAACAATAGCTGCTAAGCTGGATGGTAGCAAAACAGACTAGTAGCCAAAGTTCCAAGGGACGAACAGACCTGGTACACAGCATACTAGGTATGAAACAGATTATGAACTAATTAGGTTAGTGACAGACAGACTAAGATCTAAACAGACTAGAAGACTATACAGACTAAGAGCTAAGCAAGTTAGTAGTTCAATGGTTAGTAGCTAAACAGACTAGTAACTACGCATACCAGAGAGGAAACACACAAGAGACTAATCACACAATCATTTAATGAGCTACCTCGGTTCAGGTGAGCTCCCTCATCACCTGACCGAGGTGCCTTCTGGGAAACTGAGTCTATAAACGCAAAACTACAAAAACCACACATACAAAATTATTGGGCGCACAGCGCTGACTAGGGGTGGACTCTTGCAGCAGACCATTATACATATAATTATTTATTTATTTATTTTAATCATGTCCCCTGCAAAATAGGTGATTTATTGTGCTTGGTTCATGAGTTAATAAGATTGAAATGTTTCAAGGAGTGAGGTATGTGTATGAAAAAGAAGAAGACCAAACTGATAATAAGAAGAAAAGAAAGGAGCTTCAGTAGGAGATTGCCGATATAAAAGCAATCAAAAACAATTTAACATGCCCAATGTGATATGTGTTATCAAATGCAGGAGAACAGGATGAGCCTGAGCCAGGGTCAACCACACTGGACAGGAGTGAAGATGCTTCTTCCGATGGTGATGACGATGCTTGGAGGGGGCTTGGTGGCTCTTCTTCTTCTGCTCCAGCATTTGCAGTCAATCTTACCCCAGAAGAAGAGGGAGAGGTAAGTTTGGCATTACTCCTGTTTTTAATGGAATGTTTTCCCCGTTGGATGTCCACAATGATGCAGGCAGTAGAACCTCCAGTCGATCTCTGTGATAAAATTGGACTTATCTTTCCACACATGTACTCATTACATAACATCTATTCAGTGCTATGAAAAGGAACTTTAAACCAGGAAACGATGTTGATACCGTATATATGATAAAATCTGACATACAGTATATATAAGATAAAAAAACAAAACAAAAAGGGCACTTTTCATCACAAGGTACTGTAAGTTAACAGACAGGTATCTACAGTATAATACATATCTAATTTGCTCACCATGTCACTTAACACATAGTACAGAAATTACACAGAGTAATTCTTCCTATTCTTCCCATGCTTGGGACTGGCCCTGCATCCAGTGGCTTGGTTTTGCATTGGCTGGGCATCAATCACAGGCCTTCTGCATGGCGAGCACAAGGCTACCACTGAGCTTATGTTTACATTTTAACATCCTCACCTTATTTTTTACTTTTGACTGCCAGCACACTTAAATATGCTTTGTGTTTTCTTGCTTCTTGCCTCTTATCTGAATAACAGAAAGCTAAAGAAGACAGTAGAAAGATGGCAGAGAAGCCCGACATCTACCCCCAGCTGCAAGGAATGAAAAATGATCAGGAGATGATGTACAAAAGCCAGCAAGAACAAGAAACCTTGCAAAGCCAAAACAAGACTGAGAGGAGAAAAATAATACCACAACTTCACAATGAGAAAATGGAAACATCAGTGGATGAAGATGAATTTCATCAGATTGGGGAAATAGACCCAGAGGTTGACCAATATAGAAAGGCTGTCCAAGAAGAAGAGGAATATATAAGGAAACCAGTGAAAGAAGAGACTAAGAAAAAATGCAAGGCAAATGAACAAAATTCAGAACGGGAAGCTGTAGAGCAGGGACAACAGGCAGCAGTGGATCCACTTCAGCAGCAAATGGATGAGCCCAAAGCAAAGAAATTAGCAGAGCATCCTGCAAAGACTAAAGAATGCAATGAAAAAGAGTCTACCCTGTTTCTGCTAAATACAGACGAGGCAGAGCACCAAAAAGAAGCAACTGGATACATCAAAACAGAAACAAGTAGAAGGCTTAGTGCAGATGTCATTGATCCAATAACAGAAAGAACAGTACTGCCTGGTAACATAAGTGGCTTTCAGTCACATTCCTCTTCTTTTGAGACCACCTCATCTGATCCCAATGATTCAGTTCAATCTGTCATTACAACAGCAGCTTGGACTAAGGAATTGGGACCAATTGCTGGAATCCTACTCCGAGATACTCAAAAGAAGTTATCAGTCACAGAGGCCATCCATCAGAAGCTAGTTGACAGCCTTACTGGTCACAGATTGCTTGAAGCACAAGCTTGCACCGGCGGAATCATTGACCCAAATACGGGAGAGAGGTTCACAGTTGTAGATGCAATTGAGAAAGGGCTGGTAGACAAGACAATGAAAATTTGCCTCCAAAGAGCTCAAAAGGCCTTTAAAGGATTTGAAAATAAAAAATCTAAAACAAAAATGACTGTTGCTCAGGCTTTAACCGGGAGATGGTTGCGCTATGAAGATGGCATGCATTTTGTTCAAGTCCAGTACTTGACAGGTGGCTTAATTGAACCTGATGTTTCTGGCAGATTATCCCTGGAAGATGCTGTAAGGAAGCGTATTCTTGATGAAGGAACTGCTCAGAAACTGAAAGATGTCAGTCGATACCCCAAATTTCTGACCTGTCCTAAAACAGGACTTAAAATATCTTATGAACAAGCCTTGGAAAGAAGCCAGATTGAGAAGGCAACTGGTTTGCTTTTCTTGGAGGCATCAACACAGCCTAATGTTTTTGTTTGATTTTCAGCTGGTTCAAAGTCAGGGTCTAGAGGAGGGAAATTCAATACTACATGATTCCATTTTTCCATTGATTTCTGCTAATGGCGCTCCAAGATCTGAATGATAAAAATGTTCAGGGGTGAACGCTGGGTTAAAAACTAAAGCAGTCTGGAACTTAATTAACACAGGTCCTGTTGCTCTGAGGACAAGAAAACTATAACTATAGAAAACTATAACAAGTTACAATAACAAGCAGGGTGCTCTTTAATTGCTTGATTAATTATAAAACAATACATTCAAATGGTTATAATGGATTATGGATTTATTGTTAGAACCTGCTTGCATATTTCTCTATTTATTTTTATTATTCTCTTTAAAATAAATGTTAGTTTTAGTGATATTAGTATGAGTTTTTAGTATGTTAAACTCAGTCTTATTAAATATTTAGTTTGTTTAAAATATACCATGTTTATTCTAAAAAAAAATAAAATAAAATTATTTGAATTTGATTTTGTGAATACAATGTAGGCCGTCATGTGACAGTGAGGATCTTACTATGAACTGGTTTAGTTAAACATGAAACATTGTGCAGTACTACGTCAATGTTTTATTAAACAAGGTACTCATGATTATTCGCCAAACTATATTATAGTATGGTCTAACTGGCAGACTGGGCACTTTACAGTGGCTTCTTTTACTAAGATGAGCACAATTTTCTAGGATGTCTATGTACACTGTATCACAATGAAACTTTTGACATCAATTTAAATGCCTGACCTGACTAGCACTGTAACTTTCGAAATAGCAATATTGTATAACACTACAAGGTTAAATTGTGAGTCTCTTTACTGTATTCTGTTAAAGGACCATATTATGTTTTGAACATGTTTAAGTAATGACTTTCTCATGTATACTGTATGGATATAAAATACAAGGAAAGAAAAACTGGGATCAGAATTATTATTCATATTTTGTCAAGATTCTGTATTGTAAAAATTGTTGTAGATAAAAGGTACATGGCCTACTACAAGAATAGTAACACACTACAACAATTATATCAGTTTTGTTAATATGAGAGAGTATGATTCCTGAAACAGGCTGCAGAAGAAAAGAATTGTCTGTCAAACCATCTCACTTAGAAGCTGACAAAATAATACTATTTTTAATTAAATGTATTATAATAAAAATTAATTTATTTTTTGTATTTAAACTTGGCCAAGATGTGAAAAAAAATCAGAGTCTAAAATACAATTTTATAATTTAATGTAAATTAGAACAAAAGTAGCATCCTTTCTCAGGGTAAAACTAACACTTTAAGGGTGGTGAAACAAAGATAATGTTTCTATTCTTAGCAAATAGCTAGCATTTAACAATCATCTGAATACCTATGCTAAAAACATAGTTATATACAGTATACAGATTAGCCAGAACATTACAACGCAACAGATCATGGCCAATATTTCCCCAATAATAGTTCCCCTCGTCCCGCCTGGGCATCTATGACCTCGAGACGAGGTCCATAGCAACTTGGGACTTGGACTATTTGCCTGCCAGGCTACAAGAAGTGGTGCACTGGTATTCTGATGTCTGATGTCTATCTATCATGGCCAGCATAACTTTTTTTTTTACAGCAATTTGTGCTGCATTGGCTTCCTGTCTGATCGGGCAGGATAGGTTTTTGATACCTGTGGGCATGAGTGAGCCTTGAGTGCCCATGATCCTGTCACCGGTTTACTGGTATATAATTGCTAATCAATGTTAATGTGTTAATTTTATGTTATGTGATGGCTGATCTGTGTATATTCCTAGTGCATCTATTGTAGGAGTAGCATTCTAAACTCACAATTTTAAATGACATGGATGGTGTGAAAAACATAATGATGCAAAAAAGAAAAAAAGGGGGGAAAATATATAT
>QMIH01002520.1:4107-14742 GCA_003987875.1 Clarias batrachus | reverse complement strand
TATTTACAGGCATGTAGCTACATGTTGGCTCTAGGCTCGGAATTAGAAAGTGTGTGTGTGTGTGTGTGTGTGTGTGTGTGCGTGTGCGTGTGTGTGTAGGAAGTTCTAACTGCAGCGTATCAGAAAAAGGACAGGAAGCACCTGTAGCTGCGTTTTTTTTTTTCTTTGACCTGGGAAGTTCTCACCTGTTTAATATTCACCACACCCGCCTCGCTGATCAACACCACCATGAGCCCTCCAGCGTGTGATGTCACGGCAGCGGTAAAGCCCCAGCGAGCGCCTCAGCTCACCTCGCGCAGCCCCTGAGAGGGGCAGGGGGGCGGTTAGCGTGTTCACGTTATCGTAGGTGGGGATGAGTATCGTGAGGACGTTGTGGTATCGTGTCTCCCTCTGAGTGTGGAGGTAGAACGCTCATTTGCATGCATGACCTGTTTGACGTGTAAAACTGTCTCTTTTGAAGTTACTCAAGTTGGGATTAACGGGATTCATTTAATTTAAGACTTCTGTAGATGTCCGGGGATTAGTAGGATCGTTTTATGAATAATTGTGGGTCGTGTTTGGCTAATGACTGTTGGTGTGTGTGTTTGATTGTTGGATACATCTGTTAGGGATTAGTAGTTTTCGGTTTAGTTCGTGTTAATATTAGGGATTAGTGGTGTTCAGTAACTGGGGATGTTATGGACTAGTGGTTTTTTTGGTTTAGTGGCTGGTGATGTTGGGGATTAGTGGTGTTTCTTAATTCTGGMTTTAATTGATTAGGAGAACAGTTTTCGTTAGGGGTTAGTATTTTTTTTATTTTTGAGTGGACATCCAGGATTAGTGGTTGGCAGACGTTGATTAGCGTTTTTTGGTTTAGTTACTGTTGATGTTCAGGATTAAGCAGTTTTTTTTGTGTTTGTGGGTTTTATGGATATTTTTTTTTAGTGTCTGGTAGGGATTAGTAGTTTTGTTTTAATTTTAATTACTGTTGCGATTGTACCAGTAGTTTTTGCAGCAGTGCCGCTAGATGTGCATTTATTTATCGTGTTTGGACAGTGCATGCTGAGGTTAGATGTTGTGTACGAATAGCTGATGGTGTTTGAGATTACTAGTTCTGCATCAGAAGCAGGACATGTTAGGGATTAGTAGTGCATTTGATCCTGTGTTTAAGGATTAATGATACTTGATGCTTGATTTTAGGAATTGGTGATTTGATTTCGTAACTGTTGCTGTAAGCGATTAGTAGTTTTGATTGTTTATGTGAGGGGACTGTRCTGYGCTGTACTGTACTGTACTATCTGTACTGTATCTGGGGACTTAGCAAGTAAACGTTTGTGGGGTTTTTGTTGTTGTTGTAGTCATCAGGGTTGTTTTATGTTTGTGTTCAGTAAGTGTTCTCGAACAGCCCAGTGTTTCATAAACAGGAAGGCTTTTTTTTTTTTTAAATAATAATGATGATGATGATTATTACACACTCACACATACGTACGCACACTGCTGGAGAATCAGTCTTGTAGCTTGTTAACTCCTTTTTTCGTCTGACATTTCACTCGCAGCGTAACATATTAATTAAGCTTTGGGTGTTTTTATGTTTCAGTGAGAACCGAACACACGCTGCAGTGTTGAAATAACCGAAGAAACACAGGAAGCTCTACTTTGAGCAAGATTTGCCTCGTCACACCCCTCAGTTTTGGTAACGTGCTATAAATGCTGAAACAGGGTCCGTATAAAGCCAGCTGTAGCACGCATGGGTTTAAAAGCGCTTTCAGGAAGTCGTATGTGAAAATGCAGCGCGCGTGACCGGTCCGCTGGACGACTGTCTAATACGCGATCGACTTACTCACTGATTAACGCTACACGTTTGATTTTGTTGCACATGTTAATGACGATTTTCATGAATGAAACCACTGTATAAAGTGGACGCGAACGTGTGTTGCGTTAGTGTTAAGCGGATTTCTTGTGCCCTTACGTTTGAGACATTTCTCAAAAAGTTTCTTCCAGTCTGTTTTAAGCTAAACAGACGCTAGTGTTAATTTCGTCAATGAAAAAATAATGACGGATAAAATATTTGTTGTCTCGCCTCAGTCAGAGACGTCGATGACGAGTAGTCAGTGATATTGTTGACGGAAAAAGATGAGACTAAAACGTGGTTTCAAATGTTTTTAATTAATTAAAATTTTAATTTTAACTGATAAAACGTTCGTCTTTATTTTCGTCCAAATATAATTTTCGTCCCAATCCGCTRCGAAAGAGAAGAGACGATATTTGGGCCCGTTTTCTTCATATTTAACCAGAGAGAGAGAAAAAAAGCAGATGTATCGTAATATCGGAGGGGAAACAATGGGGGAACACAACCGCTGGGAAAAATACAGCAGACGTGAAGAGACGCATCAAGACATACCATAATAATCATCCCGTTTTAAAACCTCTCTGTGATAATTATGTTAACATCATTATTTTGTGATGTATTTTATTTTATAGTTAAACCGTTGCCAAACACACTAAGCTAATAGGTTAGCGCCCCCATAGGAGCTACAGGATCCCTACAACAGTCCAAGTGTGTAAATTCACAAATCCTGTATAATTAGCTGAAATAAATATAATTGGTTGAAAACATCAAGGCAAGGCAAGGTTATTAGTATAGCACCTTTCATACACAGTGGTAATTCAAAGTGCTTTACATAAAAGAGAAGAAAATTATGATAAAATGAAATAGAAAACAATGGCAATCAAACTTTTTTTTTTTTTTAAATAATGAAAAATTAACATTTCATTTGATTTAAGATACAAATAATGAACCTTGGATTACGAGCATAATTCGTTCCGGAAGCAGGCTCATATTCCAAAAACGCTCGTAAACCAAATAGACATTTCCCATAAGAAATAATGAAAACTCAACTTATTTGTTCTACAGCCCAAAACAATAAATACATAAAAATAATTTAGACAACATATAAAGTTAAAATAAAACAAATTAACCTGCACTTAACATTTAAAACAATATATAAAAATAAATCCAGACAGTTAAGTGTTTTCGTTTGTGCGCGTATGTGTGTGTGTGGAATTAGTCCCTCGCCTCATCTTAAACAGTAAAACTCCTCCTCCCTCCCCAGACCTCGCTTTTTAAGCTTCACAAATAACATACACAATGCAAACACTGTTTTAACAAGAAGAAAAAGAAATCTCTGTAATGATGCTTGCGTGAGCAGACTAACGGAATCACTGCTGTAAAGTAAATGAATGAACCAGCACCTTACCTTTGAAACGAATTGCGACAGAGCTGAGTTTTCTGTGTAAATAAAGCACGTATGCAGTCGGGGAGATCTGTGTGTGTGTGTGTGCGCGTGTGTGTGTCGGTGTGTGTGGGGCACAGTGTCAAATTGCGCGCGTGCACACAGAAGAGAGAGGGAGATGTTGATTATAAGAGACGAGCACTAAGACGCAGCAGGGGACTCTTATTTTGACACAGGGGACGCAGCAGGGGAGACGATTAACCATAATTCCCNCAGCGCAAGAGAGAGAAAAATCATTGGCTCAGTTGTGATCACTTGCCGCTTGGTGTCAAAATAAGAGTCGAATGCGTGATGCATGATACTCGGAGCTCGTAAACTAATACTTGCTCGGTTTTCGATTAAAAATGTATTAAAAATCTTTGCTCGGTTTGCGGAACACTCGTAAACCACATTACTCGCAATCCGAGGTTCCACTGTATTCAAAAGACAAAACCTGACCAAAAGACACCTGCTTGCATTGATGGACATCTTTAAATAGAGCAGCTCCACCTCCACCTCTCCTAACCGTTCTGCAGACACTCATGAAAGTAAAGTTAGGAAGAGCTGTTTCATTTAGGACTGTTGCACTGCAGTTATCGTCTAACCAGGTTTCATTAAAAAAAACATAAAATCCAATTTGTTTGTGGTGATCAGATCATTGATTAAATTTTTTTTTATTTTTTAGTGAGCAAATATTTAAAAATGCACACAAAACACAACTCGATGGCATTTCTTTGTGTGTTCAGATGAAAAGATGCATTTTAAATGGTTTTTGCTAGACTAGATTAGGGTTAATTAATGATAATCTTACTGCTAAAAATGTTACATTGTCATTGTCTAAAACACTAAAACTGTACTAAATGACAAAAAAGACTTTGGTCGACTAAAACTAGACTAAACAAAAATAGGTTAAGATTGACCAGATATGATCAAAAACTAACAGGGATATTTATCCCAGGACTAGGACTAAGACTAAAATTGAAAATAGCTGATAAAATCAACACTAATAGACATGGTACACGGGTTCAAGACGGGACACAGCTGCTGCTTTTGGAAGAGCACGAGCAGAAACTCTCAGACGTGTTGAAACGTTTCCGTTCGTCTTTTTTTCTGAATATAGGAAATAAGTGATGAGGCAATAGCGGTCAGTTCTCCTGCACGTGTGTGTGTGTGTGTGTGTGTGTGTGTGTGTGTGTGTGTGTGTCAAGCGAAATGACAAGACAAGAGTGTTGTCAGAATGGAGAGGAGGATGTAGAAAGTGATTGTTTCTGATTAGTGCAATTCTTCCTCCAGAAGGAATGTGACATCACGTGGGTGGAGAAGGAGTTTGCCCATATTGACAGGAAGGTAAGAACACACACCTACTGTACTGTATAGTTTGTGTTTGTAGAGTGAGACATCTCTGAAGTTCTATCAACTCTTTGGTATCAATAAACTCTTTAAGTATTTACTTTTTGAAAGTGATGGACGCGTCTCCGTGAAGGTGATGTCCCTCTTTCACCGCTACGAATCCAAAACTCTGCGTTTTTATTGGTTGGCAAAGCTGGTACTTCTCTCTACAAAAGAAAAAGTGCATGGGGTCGAGTCTAGCTTCTCCTACCTAGAAGTTTACACATCATATATTTTTTTTTCTACATACTGGATTTTTATTTTTTCAAAATTATGAAATAAAACACATGGCATTAGGTAGTTAAGTAACAACAACAACTACAGTCMGTTGTTGTTTTAAGAAATGAAGATCAGCTGTTGTGGAACATTTCYGGAAAACCCATCRRKCTCCATGATGAAACTGTCTCTCATGAAGACCTTCCCAGGAAAGCAAGACCAAAACTGAGCTCTGCTGCAGAGGAGAAGTTCATTCAGGGTCACCAACCTCAGTAATCTCAAACAGCACCTCAGATTAGAGCCGTTATGAAKCTTCATAGAGCAGAAGTAGCAGAAACATCACAGTATCAACTGTTCGAAGGTTTCAAGGTTATTGTACATTTCGGATAAACGCATTACTTTAGCGTTGCTTTACAGTGTAGAAAGAAATCAGGAACGACAATGGAGATAGAAGGGGTGTCTAAACTTTTGAATGGTGGTGTAGATCTGAAAAGCCAGTAGATGGAGTTTGAAGGTTGTTTGTTTTTGCATCTTTTTGGAGTTTTTTTTTCTCCCTCTATAATGACAGAACGATGTATCACGTTACACAACTTTCCGAATTCTCGCCCCGAACACGTGGATCTTTGGACACATGACCTGCCTGTTTAGCCGTAAATATTTCCGTGGTTATTTGTTCTAATCTCGATGAAAACATCGCAACACAACAAATGTGTATAAACCATGTGTGTACACACACTGCCTTCACRAAACGGCGTAATAAGCACCGGTGGGACCGACACTGACGATTTCCCATCTGTAATAAACGTGACATGACATACAGTAATGTGTCCGGTGCACAAATGAACAAAGCATTATGGGATAGCTAGACTTATTCCACCTTCTCCTGGATCAGCCTCGCCGCATTCGGAGCGGAGCCAAGTTCGTGGGTTTAAACAGTGCCTTCTTTTTCATTCTTCTCTTTCTTGTGTGTTTTATTCTCTCTCTCTCTCTCTCTCTGTCTCTCTCTCTCTCACTCACTCACTCTCTCACTCACTCTCTTCCTTCCTGTTGTACTTCCGCTCATATCTTTCACTTTTGGCAAGCATGCATAGTAATACACACACACACACACTCGCACACCCTTAGGCCGAGCTGGCGCTCAGATGGCATTACAGCGGGCAGATCGAGGCGATGGAGAGACGCCCGGTCTAGCAGGGAGATGACGAGATGGAGGGAGAAAAAGACAAAAGGAAGTTCAGAGTGAGGCAGCTACTGAATCTCTACCTGTTCAGAAAGCAGCAGAATAAAGCGCTAGAGAAGGTCGCGAACGGCGCCTGTCCGAGAACCGAGACTAGCAGCATCAAAAGCTCGACAGCGTCCAGCACAGCATCCGCAAGTGAGCAGAGACAGTGGACGGTCAGTGAACACACACACACACACACACACACAAATACAAAGGCAACACAACCCGCACACTCTGGCGCTTTAATGCCGTGTTTTGGGGCTTTTAAGTCCTCCGGCTTCGTCTTTAAATCAGACTTGTGACAAAGCGACGTGACTTTTTAACTTAAAATGAATTGACAGTAGAGGAAATGTGTGTACGCAGGTGTGTGTGTTTGTAGGTTGTTCCCCTTCTTTAAAAAGTCTCACCATTGAGATGTGAAATGAACCATAAAAGCTATTGTTAGAGCGCCTAAAACAAACAAAAAATAATAATCCCAGACTTTTTCTTTTTAAACATGTTAAGTGAGAGGTTGATGTGTTATGCTTCGACAGCCTGTTTGTGTGTGTGTGTCAGCAGCAAGAGTGTGAAGTGATGCAAGGCTTCGGTCAGAGTTTTCGCTGGCATTTAAGTGATGAGTCAGCAGTTTAAACAGCTGTGACACCACATTTCACGCTGGCACAAATCGCGATACACATCCAACACGGCAGGATACGGAACCACGGCGTCATGGCTGTGAGTGTAGTGTCGTTTTGGCGGGACGACATCTACCCGCTCTTGACGTGGCCGGTACCGTATGTGGTTTTGATCTGTCAGGATAAAGGATGCGGTGTAGTTTTCTAATCGGAAAAAAGTAAGGTTATTAATACAACTAGTCAGGATCTTATGGAGTTTGTGTACTGGTTCATTTAACTCGGTACGCGTTGGCAAACATACTTTTATTATGATCGCTAAAGGGTCCGATTTAAGAGTTTTATATACGGTACGGTACCAGTCAAAAGTTTGGACTTATTTTGGATTTCTTTCTCTACACTTTAGAACAATGCTGGAGATTGCGAAACTCAGAAATAGCACACGTCATTAGATACTTGAGCAACAACAATCAGATGTTATATTACTGTATGACACACAAGTCAGCTGTTCTGGAACAGTTCTCACAAGACCAGTATTGTGTCGAGTGCATTTGCGAAACCCATCGAGCTCCATGATGAAACTGTCTCTCATGAAGACCTTCCCAGGAAAGAAAGACCAAAACTGAGCTCTGCTGCAGAAGAGAAGATCATTTATAAAGTTACCAGCCTCAGAAATCAGCGTAGAAAGAAATCAAAATCATGGCGTTAGAAGGGGTGTGCATACTTTTGACTGGGAGTGTAGATCACGGTTTAAATCAGTAGCTCACAGATCACAGTTTAAATCAATAGCATTAAGGGTGAAATCGTTAACAATTGTTACATACTGCAATTCTTTTATTCAGAACAGCCTGACCCTGTCGTCTAGCCGTCTCCATTCGCGTAGGCCTTGTCCAAGTAGCTGCAGTTACAATATCTCATTATAACGGCACCTGGAAGTGGGTGTGATCTATTAGCCAGCGAGTGAACCTTCTGTTCTTGACGTTGATGTGTTTCACACAGGAGAAAATGGCCAAGCTTAAGTGGCTGAAGCACATGAGTCTCGTTCACAAGAGCCCGACTGTGATGGCTAGACGACTGGATCGAAAGTGCAGCCGTTCTTCAATTCAGTTATCAGTGTTAAAACTGAACGTCTCAACTATGTGAATAATTTGAATTTTCATTATTACTTATGGGAAAATTCTATTTGGTTTACGAGTGTTTTGGAATACGAGTCCGCTTCTGGAAATGTATAAGGAATTTGTTTACAGAAACAACACACACACACACACACACACACACACAAAACACATAATTCAAAAGTAATTAGATAAGATGTGGGGTGGTAATAAATATTTTATTGTATTGGACGTACAGTATTAATATTGCAAATACTTTACAAAGTAAATATTACCGTATACAAATATTGCAAATGTAGGCTCCTGTGACATTTGTCGAGTCGTCTACTTTGTTGTGATTTATATTTTTTTTCTTTGTATCTTACTATCACATTCTTTTTTTCTGTAATTAGCTTTGATTACGTTGCTAAGCATTTCAACTTTGAGTGCTGTTTCCTGCAGAAAAAAAAAGAGTAATAGTTTTTCTGTAATAACACTTGTAAACATGTTAGAAGCTCCAGAGTTATGTGACTCCACACACGTTCTTTGTGGTAACGTCCTGTTTTGTGTTTTTGTGTATTTAAAAACCAAAAAAAAGAAAAAAAGAAAAAGAGAAGCCGCTTCTGAGATGAATGAAGAATTATGAATAATAAAAGCGTTGTCTGTATGTACAGTACATGACCCGGAGTTGCAGTCGGCAGCGCTACTGACTCTCATCACCCGTCCTCAGGGTTCGATCCTAAGCTCTGGTCACTGTCTGTCGGTCATGTCCTTGGAGCTGGGGAAGTGTTGGTCCTGTGCTTTGCATGACTTTATATGACATCACATGACATCACATCACTTGGAGGCTTGGAGGAAGTTGAACTTTGAGACCTTGAACTTTTGAATGCTCTGATGGTTGCGATTTTGAAACCACATTCACACTATTAGAAGAATTGTTTCCTCTTCTGATATATTTTAAGTTTTTAAACATGAAATGTCTAAAAAAATAATAATAATAATTTTTTTTTTTATGTAAAGTCCAACTTTGTAGACCTGATCAGACAAAAAGCATGTCCCAGGAGATGGGCAGGTGGATCTGTGAATGTGGTTCTGTATTGAGKGAGTTACTGATGCATAATGTGTTACTGCTTATAGCTTTAATCTGCCGCGCTGTGTTAATTTTTATGCAGACAGTCTGAAAAACCTAAGGTATGCAYTATATTGATGCGTCTGCTAGAAATGCTGTAGCTATTCACCTTCATTCTTCTCTACTGATTACTATCACTTTTATATTACACACGGGATTTGCCTTTTTGTGTCTGATATTTACTTTATTATATATTTAAATTATTGAACCTGCACCAATCAAAAAAAAAAATTTAATTGTGTGAAGTAATGTCCAGTGCATCATAACTTCTCCAAAGAAATGTGGAAAAAAAAAATAGGAATGAGCATCATTAGAGATCACTTAAACGCTTGGTGAAGTTGCATGTGTCAAAAACGGAGCTAAAGAAATGAGGCATTAATTAAAGATGAATCAACAAGAAAATGATTGTGTTGGTGAGACTCATTTAGAAAAAACAAGATTTATTAGAAAGCATAACGATTGGATTTTGGAGTGATGGAAAAAGGTCATGTGACTCATCTGATGAGTCCAGATTGAGTCTATTCTATGCTCACATCGTTTCATGCGCTACCCTTCTTACCCTGACACGCCCATCACTCTGGATAGCGTCCACTGTACAMGCCTCTGGAGGCGGGGTTATGATCTGGGGTGGCTTCAGTCGCTCAGGTCTACACTGAAGTCAGCTGACGACCTGAATGGCCAGGTTACATGTATCTCAATCACTCACATTTAACTCACTTCTTTTTTTTTTTTTGCCTGCAAAAGAAAGATTTTTAGTTGAGTTAACAACGTAACATATACGGTTTAGCAATGACATGCAGTTTTTTTTGTTTTTTTGTTTTTTTTGAGTGCATGTTTGTGTGTTTTGTTTCTATGGCGATAAAGCAGACCACTGAAAACTTCCACCCTGAACATGCAATCAGTTCCCGGCTGGTGACGATGTGAAGCACGCACGCACGCACCCTTGCTTCTAGAACGTATTTAGCAGATTTTTATCTGACTTAGGAATTCAGGAATTGTGAAGTTCTCGGAAGTTCTGGAGAACGTGTGCCGTTTTTCTTTTCAAATCAAGAATGTTTTTAGTACGGACTAACGGTAAAAGCATCGCCCTCGCTCTCCATCTCCTCATATTGAATGTTTGAGATGAAATATTACTTGGAGAAAAAGAAGAGAAAAGAAAAACAAGTTTGAACCTGTATAGGAGTAGAAAAGCCAGAAGACCCGTCCCTCATTGTAGTCATTACTGTATCTGATATTTCTTCTGTTCAGTGTGATGTGATGTATTTTGAGCTGCGAGTTCCTGCTGTGGTTTTATTATCAGTAAACTGGTGGTGGGTTTTGTTTCCCATAACTGTTCTCTGAGGTGTGGTTCCTCTGCTTCTTTTTTCTCTGCTCTTTCCTGATTGCGAGAGCCAATGTACTGTACAGTGTAGAAAACACGGCTATTATTATTATTACTATTATTATTATTGTTGTTGTTATTGTTGTTGGTGGATGATTTCCTGACACTAGCACCGAGACCTCAGGAGGCTTTAATAGCTCCRTCAGAGCGCGCGAATACAGTAAAGTTCTCAGGGTAAATTATTTACAGTTCTTGTGGTTTCATGGGGCAGAAACAGAACTCGCACTGAACCTAGGGCGAGCCTCACAACACCTCTGTTTACATTTGTCGCAACAGTCACTTGGCATTTTTTTTTTTTTTTTCAGAAATCGTATATATTTTTTATTTTATTAATAAATCTTA
>QMIH01002519.1:111058-126858 GCA_003987875.1 Clarias batrachus | reverse complement strand
AGACAGACAGATAGATAGATAGATAGATAGATAGATAGATAGATAGATAGATAGATAGATTGATTGATTGATTGATTGATTGATTGATAGTACTTTATTGATCCAAAATGGAAACAGTATCAGATCTTTCCAAATTCTGAATTACAATTCCAATTTCAGTGAAAATTTCAGAAATTCGTATTTTTAAGTTTTAGAACAACGTCATTAAAAAGCATGACTAGCATCAAACAAGAAGCTTTTAGCAGACCAGACTATGTGATTAACTAGATTAAAACTTTTTCCTCGATTGACAGCGATTGTAACTTAGTAAGAACTCTGTAGTGGAAGAGCTTTTTCATGAGAAGTACTTGGACCCTGTAGATCATATGAGACTGCTTAGATTTATATTCATAGACATTATTAATAAGATGAAAAAGTATTAACGGGTCTTGATTTACTATATCGTACATTTTTGTGCATTTACATCAGTTTACATGTAAATATGGGTTAGATCATCAGTTAAATATTAAGCACAAAGCTGAACAACAATAATCAAGACACAGCTAATTTAGTAAGGGGAGAATGGGTTTCTTACCTTTAGAGAAATACTCATACCTCGCAGCACCAGTTAATACACATCTACATTTCTGTTGCTACAGTACAAATATCACCGTGATTTGTATTAACCTTTATTTCTTGAACACACATGCTTATTAAAACGTACAATGAATGCATACCGACTGATAGAACTAAGCGCAAGATGGAATGTTGGAATAAAAGGGTGGGTAGTCAAAACTAGGATGGAGAGATTCAACAAAGACTAGCCACATGGCAGTCAGTAAAAATGTCAATTATATACAAATATCCTGACACTGAAAAAAGAAAAATTACAACTACATCCTTTTCATAGTCCTACCTTATATTTAAGCCCCTTGTAAGTCTCCAATGTCTGATCCATTTATCCTTCAATCCCTCTGATCCTGTGATTATGCAGTTTTATCCTGTCCTTGCAGAAAGCCGAAGTTGATATTGTTTTATACTATTTCGATTTCGAAGTGCTTTATGGGGTGAAAGACCAGAAAAAATGGTAGGAAAAAATAGATGCCTATGGAAAGACTAAGAACAACCAAAAAACTAGACCAAACAAGAAGCTAATGTGGTACGGATTTGGATCTTTATTGAGTTTTTATTGATTCATTTATTGTAGCTTTGCACTGGAAAAAAGGTGTTCAAGGATGAGTTACAGTACAGTAGTAATGACTAGTACACCTAAGCCCTGTTCCCCTTTCTACTGTAACAGGCGGTTGCCTAGTTACGGGATCCTGTCCAGTGGAGGCGCTGTGGGAACCGTTGGTGGCAAACCAATAAAAGAAGAAGAGAGGTTAGGCCAGGTAACAGCAGCCATTTCAACACCGAAGCTAAAAGCTAATGCTAACGCTAAAAGTGTAATACTTTGTAAACCCAAATGCGGGATAGACTATCCGATGCGCATGTGAGTATGTTTAGATCTGTATTGTTCATGTCTGTTTGTGTAATGCCCGCCGAGGCACATATGGCGTACACATATTTTGCCTAATGTTTACGGCTATTCCTCCTGCTATGAAGGAGGGTTTTTTTTGTTCTATGTTTGTGTTTTGAATATATTCCYGAGGATTGGGGGTATGCGTAAGCTGAGCTCCGGGCATTAATGCATCACCGGCGGGGTCTGGGAGTGTGCGCGCGACCAAATTGTCGGCCGCAACCGCGCCGCCATTGAAAGGACGTCGCTCCCGAAGGACATCGGGAGAGGAGAAGGACGGTCTCTGCTTCTTTATTTTGTACATATAAACTGGTGTGAAGGAGAAAAAGGACTCCAAATGTTTGGTCACATTACGGACTGTGTGAGTGTGATGTGCGCGGCGAGTGTGTGAGTGGTGTAATATATAGCACAATATTAAATGTACAGTCACTTTAAATATATAATCAATATCTCTRGTGGTCCTTACTCCTAACTTCTGTTAGCAGCTAGTTACTATTCCAATAATAGTAGCGAGTTTGTTACACTACAGTGTATCTCTCTCTCTCTCTCTCTCTCTCACTCTAAAACAACAGAAGTGGTGAGCGGTCTGAAAAGCAGATGCTTTTTTGTTTGTTTTCATTAAATAAAAGTTCACTTACTGCGCCAAGCCATGATAAACATATAAAAGCATGCATTCTTCCATAAATGGAAGAAACTGTTAAAAAAAAAACATATTGACATAAGAACAACTCTACCTCTTTCAAACTTTACTTTACTGTAAATAATTTCAGAAAACAGCACTAGATCTTGGAGTGTGGCTGTGAGGATTTATACCCAATTCAGCCACAAGCCTTGGTCGCACTTAGCATTTCAGTTCATCTCAAAGGTGTTAAAGTAAGGATGAGGTCAGGGGTCTGTGTACAACACTTGAGTTCTTCCATTCCAAACTTGCCAAATCAGGTCAGGTTAGGAATGGAAGAAGCCATTGTCATGCAATGAGATCTTTGGTAATTTAGTTCCAGTAAAGAGAAATTGTTTGACTAGAACTTACAAATAAATTCTAAACTATTTTAAACTCTGGGCAAAATTTTAGGGTAAATCACACATGGGTGTTTGTTTAGTTTCCTTAGGTGATGACGTACTGTAAGTCATAAGTGTACTGTAGTAACAAGTTATGTATGTGTATTGTTATCAAATTTTTGTGGTAGAAAATGAATTCAACAGACCAACCTGATAATTCTTATTTTACGACGGACATTCAAGTCAAATTGGGATTTTTGATTTAAAATTACCTTTATTTTTCTATATTTTCCCCTGCTCCTGCTACACTATTGCACTTATTTTTATCTTAGTGCACAATACACATGTGCTTGGATAGCATCATGGCATTACTCCTAGCCGAGTTCCTGCAAGTGGTGTTGGTGAATTATGTTTCTTCTTGGCAAGTTATCCTACAATTCCTACGTTCCATTCGTTGAATGTTCATGGAAATGACAGTAAGCGCCAAGCCACCTTGGCTGGGGCATCATTCATGGACATTTGGACTGCTTTAAAATGTTTGAACCTTTCAACTGTTTTACTATTAGTTCACACAGTAAAATAAAGATGTGTATCTTCTGCAAATATCAGTCAGTTTTAAGCGTTCCTGATTTTATTTGAACGCTACTTGTACTATTAAAACAAACCGACTATATTTTATTCTTTGAGTAAAATTATCATAATAACCACAATTGTTAGACAAGTTGAATATGTCATGATACACGCCTGTCAGCTCATTTTTCCCACTCTGTCACTTTCCCCATGTGCTCATATTTCCCTTGCCATCATGTGTCCTTTCCCACGCCCCCGTTTCCGCCCCCTCTACACACCGGTTTGTCATCCTCCGCCGATTACTCCAGTATTTAAGCCCGCACTGTGCGCGGTTTAAATCGCTGGGTTGTTGAGTGTTTTTTGCATTGATTCTCCTGCATTTTGTTCAATTGCTTTCACGTTGCCAAGTTTTTTTTATTTCCTTGTTTTCTCGTCTTTCACCAGCAGATGTTGAACGCATGAAATTGGCACTGGAGAATCAAGGTGCCCTCATCGGAGCTTACCATTAGGAGTTGCTGAGCACCTAGCAAACCCTTGCTGACATCACCGCCCAGCTACATCGGATCCAGACTCCACAAGTGCGAGGCATGGACTCCTGCTTGCAACACGAGCCACGTCTCCTCACCCATCTGTCCTTCCTCCTCTCCGGCAGGGGCCGGGTTTTTCTTCGTGGGCAAGAAAGATGGTTCACTTCGTCCCTGCATAGATTATAGGGACCTGAACAACAACTCTGTGAAGAACCGGTACACGTTTCTGATAATGGCTACTGCTTTCGAACTTTTACAAGTATTTAAAGGTTTTTGGGGTTCTCAAATGTCTAATGCCGCTTTATCCAGTTCTGCAGCTCCATCGCTGCCCCACTCAAGGCCCTGACCTGCTCCAAGACCTGGTTCAGTTGGAATCAGGAATTTGAAAAGGCCTTCTCTGAACTTAAGAAATGATTCACATCTGCCTCTATCCTCACCATCCCGGATCCATCATGACAATTCATCATTGAGGTCGACGCCTCCAGGAGGGGGGTAGAGGGTGTCCTGTCCTTGCTGAGATGAACTATGGCATCGGTGACCGAGAGCTTTTAGCCATCAAGCTTGGCCTAGAGGAATGGAGACACTGGTTAGAGAGGACGGAGGTCCCATTCCTGGTCTGGACTGACCACAAGAACCTGGAATACCTCAGGAGCACCAAGAGGCTCAACTCTTGCCAAGGTCGGTGGTCACTCTTCTTGATCAGGTTCAACTTCTCCCTTTCATACGGCCCGGGTTCAAAGAACTCCAAGCCAGATGCTCTCTCCAGGCAATTCTCACCCACTCACGACACCCCCACCAATAACACCATCATTCCCTCCTCCTGCCTGCTCGCCGCAGTCAAACTGGATATTGAAACTAAGTTCCAGCAATCTCTCTTCCATGAACCTGGACCCATGTTACTCCTAACTGCCTCTTTGTTCCCCACACTCTACACTCTCAGATCCTGGAATGGGCACACAGTTCCAAACTGTCCCATCACTCTGAGATAGCTCGAACCTTGACCCAAGTTCAGCAACGTATTTGATGGAGGACGTCTCCAGCTTCTTGGCTGCATGTGACATTTGTCTCAGATATAAGCACGCCAATACAGCCCCAGCAGGTCTCCCAAGACTCTTACCCCTCCCACACCGTCCTTGGTCCGACATCGCACTGGACTTCATCACAGGGCTACCCTCTTCCAACGGCCACACCTGCATCATGACCGTTGTAGACCGGTTCTCCAAAGTGGCTCACTTCATTCCACTGCCAAAACTCCCATTTGCCAAAGAAACCACAGAACACATGATCAACCATGTCTTCAAGCTCCATGGTCTCTCAAAGGAGATCGTTTAGGACCAGGGATCCCAGTTCACCTCCCAATTCTGGAAAGCCTTTTGCAAATTAATTGAGACCACCCCTAGCCTGTCCTCATGGTTCCACCCTCAACGGTCAGACCGAGAGGAAGAACCAATCCCTTGAGGTTGCCCTCAGGTGCATGACTTCCCGACTTTTATCCGACACTGCAGAAGGACATGGCTGCAAGAAAGGAGAATGTACAAAAGAAGGTACAAGAGACCGGTCGACCTCAGGCGCTCACAGGGTTCCAAGTACAGGGTGGGGAAGAGCGTGATGCTCGTTGCCAGAGACATTCCCCTAAAGACCACCTGCAACAAACTTTCTCCCCTCTACCTTGGTCCCTTCATCATCACTAAGATAATGAATCCCTGCGCTGTTAAGCTCTTGCTCCCCTCAACTATGAGGCGGATCAAGCCCACGTTCCATGTGTCCTTGTTACGAAGTCTCGCCTCATGCCAATTAAGTTTTGCGATTTGGTTTATACACTCTGCTGACTGATTCTCCAGTATTTGACCCTCGCTTCTGCATTCTGACCAGGCTCCTGTTTTACACTGTGATCATTCATCTGCGCTTGGATTCACCTCGTTCTACTCCGCCGCGTGACAGAATAACATTACCCAACTTAGATTAATTAATTAATTGGTTTTATCTAAAGTGCCCTGTGCACTACACTACAATATTGTTTTGGCTAACAGTATGCGCTAATGTCTCTCCATTTACCTATCATATGAGTAACAATACAGTACAACACTATAAACCGTATTGTTAGTAGTTATTGTGGGAACATACTTCATTGCAATTTGTCTGCATATATATGTAAAAATAATATAAATAATCAGACCTAGCCATTTCTTATATAACCTGAAAAAACTAAAATAATCTAAAGCTCTCGTTAGCTTATCAGATTTTTTTTCTTCTATTTCCAGTGGCTCGCTTTCGCACTATGTGCTTCTGTCACATTCTCTTTCTACCATAACATCAATTACATTTCTTGGCTGGTGCTTTTATTCCTCGTTGCAGCAATGAAAAAAATGAGAAATGTTCATCCCTTTTTTTAAGAATCTTTTTGTAAATATCTTGAATCAGTTACACAAGACAAAGTTCCTGCAGTAAATCTCATTGTTGGAAGTAATCACAGGATTCCCAATCAATATGAAACAGAGCTGTTTTAATGAGTTAGTGGAGTTCCAGCCCACTTGGTCTGCAGCATTGGCCATTAAAAGTAGCTCTCTATTTTTTTTTCTCCCCACTATTTTTTTTCCCAGGGTGTTCACTAGACGAATGAAGGTACAGGAGTGTGTGCCATGCCCAACATTAAAAAACCTTGGTCACCAGTGTGGCAAACTGAACTGTCATCTTTTATTCAGAGATGGCTTGAAAAACCCATGTTAGAAACTAATTGCCATGAGGACAGACTACAATATGTTATTGACATAAACAAACAGTTATGCAAATATAAAACTGAAAAACATTAAAAATGTTGGTATTATCTAGCTAAATTGTATTTTATACTGCAGTCATTGGTTACTTGCACTTAGGGCTAAGATTACCTTCACTATGAAATAATATGAATCTCACCTCACTGGAAGCACACACTATATTTGGCAGTATAGTGAGCAGACAATGTCTTTTTTGTTTTTTTTTGTTGCTTGATTTAAGTTATATTGTTGGGCTAAAATTAGTTTGGTGTTTCTTTATACTGGAAGGTTTATGTATAATGAAGCATACAGACTGATGCCTTTTTCCAGATTAATAAATGGAGCTTTAAAAGTTTCCTTAAATACAGTATATATTAAATATAGCTGAGCTTCTGCATATAGTGGCTTTAAAATAGTTCCACTGCTATTGGGGTAGATGAGCCAGAAACAAAAGATTTTTCTTTCTCTAAAGAAGCAAGAAGTATGACAAGCTGATGGAAAATATTTCTGTTTATTGTTTTGATTCACAAGGGTGATGACAATTACAAATGCCAAAAAAATACTTTTTAATTGTTTTAGTTGTGAATTCTGGAATAAAAAATACTCCCAATAGATAAATCAGCCTACAATTGTGTTTGTGATCATGTTAAAACATAATTTAGCATAATAATAGTGTTAGATTTTAATTAAGAAACAAGAAAAAAGTTTTGTTTGTCTTAGTATTGTGTCACTGGCAGGAAAAAACGGTGAAAAATGTAGAGTTTGTTGAATACAGAGCCATTTTATTTACAAAGCTAGTTGAAGATCATAAAAAAATGGTCAAAAACATTAGTTTACAGCATCATCAGCCTCTGGACAATATATATATATATATACACCCCTCACATTTCTGCAAATATTTAGTTATATCTTTTCGTAGGACAACACTGCATGAATGACTCTTCGACACAATGAAAAGTAGTCAGTATAAAGTTTTTATAGCAGTGTAAATGTATTGTCCCCTCAAAATAACTAAAAATACTACCAATAATAGCTGAACCCCTGTAAACCCCTAAGTGAAATGTCAATATTTTCCGTGGCCACCATCATTTTCCAGCACGGCTTGAATTCTCTTGGCCATGGAGTTCGAGTTCACCAGAGCTTCACAGGTTGCCCCTGGAATCCTCTTCCACTCCTCCATCACAACATCACGGAGGTGGTGGACATTTGACACCTTGTGAGATGTGAGGGGTGTACTCACTTTTGTTACATACACAGTATACACACGTGGGCAAAATTGTTGAATGAAAGAAAAACTCACAATGGTCACAGAAATAAACTTTAATCTGACAAAAGTAATAATAAATAAGAATTCTATGAATGTTAACCAATAAAAGTCAGACATTGCTTTTCAACCATGCTTCAACAGAATTATTTTAAAAAATAAACTCATGGAACAGGCCTGGACAAAAATGATGGTACCCCTAACTTAATAGTTTGTTGCACAACCTTTTGAGGCAATCACTGCAATCAAACGATTCCTGTAACCGTCAATGAGACTTCTGCACCTCTCTGCATGTATTTTGGCCTCCTCACTCCTCATGAGCAAGCTGCTCCAGTTGTTTCCGGTTTGAAGGGTGCCTTTTCCAGACAGCATGTTTCAGCTCCTTCCAAAGATGCTCAATAGGATTGAGGTCAGGGCTCATAGAAGGCCACTTTAGAATAGTCCAATGTTTTCCTCTTAGCCATTCTTGGGTGTTTTTAGCTGTGTGTTTTGGGTCATTGTCCTGTTGCAAGACCCATGACCTGCGACTGAGACCCAGCTTTCTGACACTGGCCAGCACATTTCTCTCTAGAATCCCTTGATAGTCTTGAGATTTCATTGTACCCTGCACAGATTCAAGACACCCTGTGCCAGATTCAGCAAAGCAGCCCCAGAACATAACAGAGCCTCCTCCATGTTTCACAGTAGGGACAGTGTTCTTTTCTTCATATGCTTCATTTTTCCATCTGTGAACATAGAGCTGATTAAAGTGATTTATGTGACCATTGTGAGTTTTTCTTTCCTTGACCGAAGGGTACCAACACACGGTCAAGGAAAGAAAAACTCACAATGGTCACATAAATCACACACACACACATACACACACATATATATATATATATATATATATATATATAGTGTGTGTGTGTGTGTTGGTACCCTTCGGTCAAGGAAAGAAAAACTCACACGTACACACACTCACACACACACACATTCACACATACATACAAACACTCATACATGCACACATACAATATATTAACATATGTACAGAATTTTTTTTAAAAAAAATTAATATATAAGGAAAAAAAAAACCCTGTGACCCTCCACCCCACCAATAACTCCAACGTCTTTTAAAGTCTTCGTTTTTTTCTTCTTTTTTTTTTTTTTTTAATTTTGAGCTCAGTCAACCTGTTACGTTTTATAGTCCGGATTATTTTATGAGTGTGTAGTTGTGATCGTTGTATTGCTTTATTCCAAGTTACTGTCAGTGTCCATGTCCAGTGTTATGTCCTGTGTTATTGTGTTCAGTGTTTGACTGCGGGTTTTTCGTTTATTAATGAATTCTCTGATTGACGTCTCTTCTCTTTTCCTCCTGGGTTTGACTGCGTGTCTTTCTTTGGGTGCCGGTGCTGGTGTGCAGGTCTGAGGTTCCTGTGGCTCTCCTGTACTGGTGCTGGGAATAGGATTTGGGATCTGCCTCCGGAAGGACAGGACGTGCTTCATGCTGGAGCTCTTACACCCGAGCGGGATGGGCCTCATGGGGCTGACGAACCTCCCGAATTGGGCCAGTTCCCTCATGATCGCCTCGTCCTGTACAAACGGAGGCACGTTTGATATCACCACTCTCGTGGCGGGGGCAGAGAGAGGGGAGACGGGACTGCTGATCCCCTCACGGTTATTCCGCTCTTCACAAGCGCACTCACGAGGTCGGTCTTTTTTAGAAACACCACCACCGCTTTGTTCATTCGGGAGGCTGAGTTGATGTTCTCGCACCCGACCTCCTCCCCCACCGCTAGCAGCACTTCTTCCACAAAAACCCCAGTGTCCACAACGCACCTCACACCATTCCGGAGAGACAAACTCTCCACACCGGCCTCAGAGGCCATGGTGCCCCGCTCGCTCTCTCCCTCACGATCAAGTTTTAAATCATATAAATATACCACCATTCACTAAAAATAATTATGGGTAGATAAAGGAGGGGAGTAAATAAGGAAAAATAAATAAGAAAAGAAGTGGGGGAAAAAAAACGGAAAGTTTTTCCAGAGAAAAACTTGGCAAGACGCCAAACAGTCTTTCACGCGCTCTCTCGCACCTAGCGCATGCGCAGACAGAGAGAGAGAGAGAGAAAGAGAGAGACAACATACAGTATACTGTATTGCCAAAAATATTCACTCGCACATGAATATGAACTTGAGTAACATCCAATTCTTAATATGATGTTGCTCCACCTTTTGCAGCTATACTATAACAGCTTCAACTCTTCTGGGAAGGTTTAGGAGTGTGTTTATGGGAATTTTTGACCGTTCTTCCAGAAGCGCATTTATAAGGTCAGACTGATGTTGGACGAGAAGGACTGGCTCACAGTCTTCGCTCTAATTCACCCTAAAGATGCTCTATGGGGGCACATGTTAGACTAAATGTCTTTGCATCATACATATAAACTGGTATTGACTTAGTGGCGTCCACTGTAGTAGTGAAGAACAAATCAGGACAAAGTGTAATTCCATTTTGCTTAACAAAACCTGATAACAGTAGTCTATCAATATTTGTTCTCACTCTTACCAGTTTCCTAACTTAGTAGCTATTCAGAAATTTTATATTTATTATTAGAGATATACAGTAAGAACTGACCCTTAACAATCAGGCTTCTTAACTAAAAGAGAACTTTATCATTTAATATAAAACTAAAGGAAGACAAAATCAATTAAATATATTTGTGTCTTATAATAATCAGGAATCAGAAAAATATTATTGCATCAAATGTTTCATATTAGCAGAACTCAATTTATAATAATAATAATAATAATAATAATAATAATAATAATAATAATAATAATTATTATTATTATTATTATTATTCTTATTTATAAATATGCTTTGAAATCATTTTAGGAAAAAACAAACACATGCCAACAGAAGGCACACAGAGACTAAAATATAAGCACAATTAAGGTTATTATATAAGCATGTGTACTGTGGTCGAGGTGGTTGTCGTCTGTTACCAGAGTTGTAACGTTGGCAGCAGAGCCTGCTTTCATGATGGTATCAGTCATCATTGACTCTACTGTGACAACAACATGGGGGTTCTGTGCTTGCTGTTTAGACAGGCATTACATCACCAGCTGGAACTGGTACGGTAATGAGTTACAAGGATGCTTAGGGGAAATAATATACTGGAGTAAAAGTACACATTGTATTCAGGAAATGCAATAGAGTAAATGTGAAATTTGCAAGAAACCTAAATAATGAAGTACAGAAAGTATTTGTACTCTGTTATATTACAACACTGTTTATTTTATATGCTAGATAAAATATTGGTGATATGAGGATAAAATTGTTAAGTGATAAAGGAAATTGTATTCATTATTTTATTTATATATTCAAGCTTTTCTTAAGGAGAACATTGTGCATATACAAAAGGATTCTCCCATGTCTGCTTTGTGTATCATGCCATTACGTTTTCCACTATGGGAAAGTGTTTATCACAGAGTTATTGTCACATTTTACTGGATCAAAGGAAGTAGCCTGTTTTTAAGATGTGCTACAACAAAGTAACTGTGAATGCAGATATAAAAGGTTAAAAAAAATATGAAGTAGGATTTGTAAAAATAAAAAATAAAAAAATAAATGTTGTAAGTAAAAAGTACAAATTTAAGTAATTATTTCACAAAATGTGAAAACAAATTACATTAGACAAATGGTTGTTGAATAATAATAAAAAAAAATTATAAAGCGTGTGGGGAAAAAGAAACCAAGAGTGGTAACAGCAACCTTTAAAAATACATTTAAAAAACAAGAAGGAACAATACATTTAAAAAACCTGACTTTGAGGAAACGATCGAGTTCTGGACTTGGCTACACTGCAATATCCACTTCATTAAAGGTGATGATCTTGTCTGCATTATCGTAAAAAAAAAGGCTGAGCTGTCCAATTATACCAGCTGCAGTAAAGATTGAGGAATGGATACAGAGAGAGAAAGAGAGAGAGAGAAGGAGGAGGTGAATGAAGGTGTGAAAGAGAGCCAAGGGATATGTGTCCTTGGACAGTGATCAAAAGGAAGAGAGGAGGAGACAACAGACACCTGCTACTGGGATTTTTACACACACACACACACACACACACACATACACACACACACGCACACACACAAACAAACACACACACACACACGTTCGCACACAGACGAACACATTTACTCACTAACTAGCAAGCCAGCAGCATGCGTCCGTGTAAAACTAGCTCCCAAAAGGCCATGTCTTATCAAGAATCACAATCGATCTGCAGATCCAGTGCTGGAAACAGCACTCCATTTGGGAGAATTAACAACATCTTGCCGCACATACACAGTACATTACTAACCTGGAACACCTTCAGAAAGTCCTTCTGGGGTTGCAGGAGAGATTCTAGATAAGCTTCTGTGTGGAATAAAAATGTGCAGTAAACTGCAATAATTGTATATATTGTGATAAAGAAATCTATACGCAGTAAAATATCCACTGTTGACTTTCTTTCAGAGTTCATACGAGTTGAACGGGACTTATAAACACTGAATGTTAATTCAACCCAGGAGATTTTGCTGTGTAGTAACTACAACAAATAATATGGATTTTATTATTATGACCTATGGCGATTATTGGACTTTTATTCTTTTTATATTTAAACAAACATCAGCATTTTTGCATTTGAATTCCTTGTTGATAATTCAGTAAAAGATACACGAATATCTCCACTTTTCAAGGCAAATCACGACCTTCTAGTTTAAAACGAAAAAGAGTTAGAAGCACAATGATGAAACCAACCAACCAACCAACTCACTAATATTATTATTATTATTATTATTATTATTATTATAAAATGCTGGAACATTCCGCTGAGCATACATTGCTGATTAAATGTTTCAGGCACTTTCAAGTTTTCCATATTTTGTTATGTTTCATTCTCATTTTAAAATGGATTAAAAACTATTTTTCTTCCTCATCAAGTAAAAACAGGTCTTTGGAGTTTTTAGTTAATTTATAACAACAAAAACAACAACAATATTATTATTATTATTATTATTATTATTATTATTAGTAGTAGTAGTAGTAGTAGTAGTAGTAATAATAATAATAATAATAATAATAATAATAATAATAATAATAATAAAGGCTGGAATATCTGATTTACAGATAGTAAAATATTAGTTTTATATGTGTATTCAGACTATTTCCAATTGAGCTCTGGTGCATCCTACCCCTTTCAATGGTCCTTGAGGTGCTTCTACAATTTGACTCCACTTGTGAATAGAAATCCACAATCCACTTGTGAATAACTGAATTCATTCACCTGCGAGACAGGATATGTAAAGACACAGATCTGGGACAGGATGTGAGAACATTCCCACAGCATTAAAAGTGACAAAGAGCACAGCAGCCTCCATTGTTCTAAAGGGAAAAGATTTGGAACTACCAACAGTCTTCCCAGATCTGACCATCAAGCCAAATTGAACAATTGAGAATCAGACTTATCAGACAGGTACCCAAAAAACCCAAGGGGCACTGTAAATGAGATCCTGAGTTTTCTTGTGGAGAAGGGACAGCCTTATAGAACTCCAGCACTCCAACAATCAGGCCTGCATGGCCATTCCTTCAGCCATGTCTTCAGCCATTCCTTGACCATCCTCTGGTCTGATGACACAAAGATTGAACTATTCGGAATCACGAATGATGCATCACCTTAAAGTAGAAAAGTAAAGTAAAGCCATCCCAGTTTAATCAATTTACTTTCTTGAAAGTGATATATTGTAAAGAACCAGCATCTGTGATAACTGGTACTCACACACATTGTTCATATCAGACACCTTTGTAGCCCCTACAACTCAGAGCATTTTATTTGATTTTTTTTTTTTCATAATAACCATATATAGGGCTCAGGATGCGGCACAGTGGTTTAGTGGTTAGCACTGTCGACTTGCACCTCCAGGGTCCAGGTTCGATTCCCGTCTCTGTGTGTATGGAGTTTGCATGTTCTCCCTGTTGTTGGTGGGTTTCCTCCAGGTACACTGGTATTCTGGCTCACATACATTAAGCAAAGAAATAACACATATATATATATATATATGATCACAAGTTTTTATTGTTGTTTTTGGTTGTTTCTATTCCATAATAATAATATACTCGTTTTAAGAGTTTTATTTTTGCAACATCATTCCCATATTCCGGTAGTGATAAAATGTACCCTTTATAAAACTAATGATACCTTTTTTTCTATCTGACACAGTTTGATGTTTGACGCCACACACACTGCCAAGGCACATTTTTTAAAAATATATATTGTCATTGACCTATTTTGTGTTGCAGGCACATATGTGTTATAAAAAAAAAAGGAAAAAAAAACCTTAATTATACATTTTTAGCACTTATGGAGAGTGCTAAATGTTTCTGTCACATCTGCCAGTGCTTTGGATAAATAAAAATAAAAAACTACAAGAAACAAGAGAAAAATATAGATCTAGCACTATATAGTTGTGTTTCTCCATCCAATATTGACTTTACATAATCTGAGGGATGTGGGAAGAGACAGTGTGTGCAGTTTGTCAGCAAACACATTACCTGCAGAGCAAGATGAGAGAGAGGAAAAAGTAGGGAATGGAAGATTTTGGAAGAATTTTTTCTAGATGGTTTGATGTTATGATATCATTTAATTGAGCATAGATAAAAACCTATAATAATTTGCATGGATAGTTTTGGAGGGTACAAAAGAAAACCCCCAAAAAACAATTAATGATTGACTAAGTGGCAAGGTGGATCTCCAGGGTTGAGGGTTTGATTCCCGCCTGCATCTGTGTGCTCTTGTTCTCCCATGCTTGGTGGGTTTCCTCCAGGTACTCTGGTTTCCTCCAACAGTCAAATGGCATGCAGAGTAGTACTAAATGGCATATCCAGATTCCCCATAGTGTGTGACTAAGTGTGTGAGTGCATGCGTGCTTGCCCTGAACTGAATTGGCACTCTCTTGTTTCCTTTGTGCTCAGAGTTCCCTAAAATAGGATCCTGGCTTCCCGTGACCCAGGATAAACAGTATAGAGAATTAATGAGTAAGTGAATGAGTGTGCAATGCTAAAATGTTTTATTGAAGCTGTCCCAAGTTCAATCCACCCTAGTACTGGAGGGTTCAGAGAACTGTGACCACAGACTTCTGGGTAATTTGCGTCATTGTTTGGCTTAGTCCTGCCGGAGCAGCAGCATTACCCACGGCTGGCTTTAAAATCACTCTATCGAGTTTGGACGTCTTTTGTTTGTAACTGGCTTTACTGTGATTAATAAACCATTTATTCATACTTGCTTTAAGATTAGGGTTGGATACAGAAACCTATATAACTAGTATGTACTAGCTCCAAAACTTTTTAAATGGCGCCATTTAGAAGCCTGAGTGATTGATTCAAATATTTGCTCTCTGGTTCTCTGAAACAAACGTAAAAACCATCACCCTCACTGTATGTGAAAAATAATTATGCAAGTCAGAAAGCTTTAGTAATACAAATCCAACTAATATTTGTAGTAATGTAAGTGTGCAAGTCTTGGTTCAGGCACCATCTAGGCACCGGTATCGATTTGTCGATGTTAAACTTGAGAAACAAGGATTTGGGTGTATGAATAAGAATTATAGATGGATATTGTTTAAGTGTTACTAATTTCATGTTTGTATAAATGTCAAAATTTGGTCAAGATTGGAGTTGTAAGCAAACGCTCAGAAGAAAAAAACAAAAACAAGAACCAGGCAACCACGGAAACACTAGAACATGAAGTGAACTTGAAAAACACAGGTTATTTTATGTTCTAGTAATGCTGCAAATTTTGTCCAGTCATCATTAATCTGGAAAGTGAACGTTCCATAGACGTTTTAATATTATTAACAATTTTGCAATGATGCAGCTGCATCATGTGAAGCTGATGTTGAAGAATATAGAATTCCAAAGAAATCAACAAAGTATGATAGTTTCAGTGTTGGGTGTACAAGTTACAAAGTACAAATTTACAAAGTACTTGGAATACTTCTTTGATAAGAGTAATCTAACGTGTTAGGTCCCCCATTTAAGTACTCAGTTATTTAGTTATATATTCTAAAATGTAATCTGTTATTCAGATAATTTATGTAATCCTTGAGCCAGACAGCAGTGACTGCGAGATAGAGAGTGTGTGTGTGTGTGTGTGTGTGTGTGTGTGTGTG
>QMIH01002519.1:85877-107096 GCA_003987875.1 Clarias batrachus | reverse complement strand
ATATATATTTTATAAGTTAGCCTTTATTGGAAATTCTTTATTCTTGAAATTCTTTATTCCCAGCTTCTTGTTAATAGACCAGGGTCAGAGCGCAGGGTCAGCCATATTTACGGCGCCCCTGGAGCAGACAGGGTTAAGGGTCTTGCTCAAGGGCCCAACAGCAGCAACCTGGCGGAGCTGGGGCTCGAACCACCGATCTTCCGATTCGTAACTCAGAGCCTTAACACACTAAGCCACCACTGCCCCAAAATATTAAAAAAGTATGAAAAAGCCTTAATTATACAAAAATAATATAGCACTAAATATAAATATAAACTGTACAGGAGAGAGGGAACACTTCATTTTCACATGTATTGTTTGCGTACCTTTCTTAGGGATACTTGTGGGGAGGAGGTTAGAGTTTGGAAGCAGAGGCCACTTTCATAACAACACTGCGTAATTCTCCTTCAGGGGTTTTCTCTCTTTTTTGTTTCTTGGCCTTAGGATCGTACCTGGCAGACAGTTACACTAAAAACATTTGTTTTATCTGCGTGGCACAATTGTTCGGGTTATTTATTTATTTATTTTTTTCTCTTCTAAATGGTAATGAAACATAGCCTCATGATCATGCAAAATGACATTTTCTGAAAGAGTAGCTTTTGCACTTGTCATGACTTAATGTAAAAATAAAATAAATAAATAAATAAATAAGGTGAAGACTTCAGGTCAAACTATTTTTTATCTACAAAAATGTGACAAATTTTGACCTGTTGATGGGGCTAATAGCCTTAAGCAGCGCACCAAAAAATTGGTTGAGAAATCGTTTAAGAATGTACTGTCCTGGTGTGGCTAATGGGTTCCCATTGGCTTATAGAGGTTCTGCACCAACGCCTTTATCTGCAATAAGAAATTGATAATTTTTTAAAAAACTCGATTTACATTTTGGCTGATCTGCAGGAAGTAATAATCAATTCAATGAACACTTAAAATCATACTTTGTTGCCACGTACGTTGTAGCTAAACAAAAGCAAACAGTGTTGAATCATATAGTAAGGAACTCAGTTGAGCTAACAACACCTACTGTAATGGTTCAATATGCTGTTAGTTGTCAACAGACTGAATGCTGTAATTCCTGCTAGCCCACCCACATGGTTGGGGAGAACATCCTCCAGTACATTTATTGAAGCTGATCTCTCCTAATTTGCATATAGATAAGGCTTTCAGTTTAATGCATTTAAATGCTGGCACACACAATGTCGATCAGTGCAGTAAGTGTGAATCTGAGTTGAGTTCACAGAAGTGCATGATGTGCCCACAATTAGAATTGGTTGCGCTGAGAAGGTCGACAACATGACATGGAACAAGGTAATTAAATAGAACTAATACCAATATCTTGCAATAGATATAACTTAATTAAATACATTTTAAGGTTATCATATTGAACCAGAGATATGTTTTAGCACTGATGTACAGTATACTCTGGAGTGTCATGATGAGTAAGATTAGTAAACACTGCACACACCAGCAATGTAATGTTGACATTGATATCTGCTTTCCTGAACACTTGGTTATTAGCTGTATAATTTGAAGCCTGGGATCAAGGGTTATGAATTTTATACCTCCTTTTAACATGAAGATAAATATAATATATAGCAATGTGGAAATAAAGCAGACAACCTCAAGATAGAAATTAGCACTTAAGGCTCATTGATCAAACAGGATTGACTCAACTCTTAAAGCATAGAGATTGATGTCAAACATGGCATATAAATATAATATACATATCAAACAGGAGTGTCTTAAAAGGCAAATCAGATGATTCAACAGTTCTATATGTTCATATGGAAGGAAGACTAGCACCAGGATTGCAGGAACACTTATTTGTATCATTGTCACAATGCTTAGATTAAGAGTCGGTAGAAGTGTGGTGAATCCAAAACAATGAAGCTTTGGATTCTATACTAGCCAAACTGTCAGAACATTTTCCTTAACCTTTATAGTTCTGTCCAACGTATCAGTGTCCCAGAAGGAATTATTGACATTAATTTGGCAACATTATGGACCAACATGGGTCAACAATGGTTTTAGGTTGTTTTTGAAAGAATTGCTTTGATGAAATGACACTGGAAAACATTAACTACATGTCAATCAACGGACCAACATCAAAACAACATCATGCATCCATCTAGGAACCTCTTGTAGACCAACTAGCGACAGTAGAGGCCAGTGCTGATTACCATTGTATGTATTCCTATTTTACGATCATGGTAGGACATCCAGTCAACATTCACACACATTCACAGACTACAGGCAATTTGGGAATGCCATTTAGCCTAATCTGCATAACTTTCCAATGTAGGCGGAAACTGTTCACAGAAAGAACATGCAAACTCCATGCACACTGAACCCAAGGGGGAACTCAAACCCGGACCCTTTGATGACAGTGCTAACCAATACGCCACCATGCAACAATAAACCCCCCCAAAGAATACTAAACCAAATGTTTAACAGGATTTGTGCTCAAGTCACTGTGGTGAGAGCACCGAGTGCTTATCAATGGAACACCAGGCAACATGCTATTACTCATGCTACGAAATGTGCATACTGTACAAAACATTTTACAATACAGTCATTTCTGAGCTTTTGTGTGAGTTTGTGCAATTGAAGACAGATGAGTTGGTTAGAATTGTGAGCTGAATGGATAGGGCATTTGAAAATGTGATGTGGTATGCACTTTAGAAAGCTGTCGGGAATTTGAGTCCCATTTGAAAGTATTGCATTGAAGTGTAAAAATCTGAGAGTTCACTTTTCCAGTGGACGAGGATGTGAGCTTGTGATACTGAGCTTTCCTAAAAAAAAAAAAAAAAAATTTTTTTTAAATGTAGCTCACATAAAAGATAAGTCTGCGTAGGTTATAGGGTCATGATATCAGTTGTTTGCCAGATAGTCTGGTAGTTCCAGGGGATCTCATGGCTGGTAAATTCTGATTCATACGATTATTGATTTAAACATCTTTTGTCCATCTTTTCACCTGATCCCTTTGTGAACGAGTCGTAAAAAAATAATATGTGTGCATTCAACAATTCTTGAGAAATGCTAGAAATGGAAGTATCTTCCATGGAGTATTATTAATAAAAAACAAAACAAAAAAAACCTGAGTCTATTCTCAAAATACTCAAAGCATTATTGGCATGGTTACCACAGGCACTGAGGTAGGAGGAATCATAAAAGACTAGTAAAAAACACTTCACAAACATACAACCCGTATGGCATCAACTGTGTCTGGCTTGAAAAGGAGACATTGTCTGGTTAAGGATACATTGCTTCATTCGATCTGTCTTATGGTTAGTTTGATTTACCACAATAATAATAATAATAATAATAATAATAATAATAATAATACATCAGTAAACTGTTATAATGATCACAATCATATTGAGAGATACAATATAATATGCGCTAAAAAAATAATCAAGGTGTTAAGAAAGTAGTCAAACAGAATACATACCCATGATGAAATAGTATTGAACTGAGCCATTTGGTTTTCATCTTAGAATATAAAGCAGGAGAACATGCAGAGATAAGAGTAGAGATAAGGCAGGAAAGTGAGGGATCAGGTGAGAGAGAACAGATAACAGAGGATGAAGGATATTTATTAGGATTAGGTCTGTTCTTGATGTCTGCAAAAGTAAGGTCTTGAATATAAATGACTTTTCTCTCACTGATATCAGATCTGAATAAAGAAAGTTCATTATAATAGGAAAGCTCCAAAAAATACTCATACGTGTCCTTGCAGAAGTGCCCTCACATTAAACAAACCCCAAGTATCCTTTCAAACCCCTACCTTTGAAAAATTCTGTGCATAAAACAGCGGTGTCTGGCCCGAAGTAATGATTAGTGATTTTAATGATTATATATCTGTAGCCTTACAGCCGAAGCCGTGATCATTCCTGGTGTTATCCATCAGCCAACCATGTGGCAGCAGCGCAAAAACAAGAGAAGCAGGTAAAGAGCTCCAGCTGATGTTCACAAAATGCCTTGTTGATGACTTGGAGACTAGTTTGAGCTGATCACTCTTTATACCTGTGGTGAGTAGGAAAGCATCTCAGAAAGCTCAATACATCAAACCTTAAGATGAAGTGTTCATAAAGTGTAGTTGACCACCTTCTGTCAGCCAACAACAAGAGTCTAAAACTACAGAGAGCACTTTTTTTTTTCTAACAGCATGTACCTGATATGTTTTATTTCTAATTTTCAGACATTCATTCTTCATTGTTTTTTTTGTATCTCAGGAACTGTTTCTTTCTCAGAAAAAAAACGCTTCATCGGAAACTAAGGGATTTACCTTACTGTCTAGAAAGACAATAAATCATACTGTCAAAAGGCAATAACCACAAATTTCTGTTTGTCATTAAAAAGGTAATGTGAAAAATCCTTTAGTATTTTTTAAATAATTATATCTCAGATTTTCTGATTGAGGAGTTGAATTCCTTAAGTATAGGAAAAGAGGGAATGTACATGGGGGAAAGGTGTGATTTGTGTCTAGAATACATGACAATCACCATAAAATCAAATCCAATTAAAAAAAAATTCAAATTAATCTAAGGTTCCGAGGTTAGCGGTAATTAACCGCTATCTGTTTTCTGATATGCTCATTTCAGATATGAGAGTTTATCTTCATTGGAGCCATATAATAAACCCCTAGGAGTATCCCCATGTGTATTTTAAAGTGCCATTATTACATTTTTTCCCCACTACTTTTTTCACTAGAAATATTTTCATCAAAAACGTAATAAGTAAGCATTGGGTTCCTGTTGAAAAAGTGATTTGTTCCTACTGTGTTAAAATGTGAAATGTTGAAATTGCTGCTAATTAACTGCTAATGTTAAACTCCAGTGTGTAATATTATGTGGCAAGTAGAATTTTTCAAATGGCATGGCATTATCAATGTACTGTACTTAGATTAAACAGTAACTTTAATTATAAAAAAAAAGACTTTGGAACAGTATAGTACCAATGTAGCAGTAAGAAAATGTTTATTATAAAGATGTGTGCAGTACATCCTTGGACGTTCACAAGTCATCAACCTTCTTCATAATCTCAAAGTTATTTATTTATTTATTTAATAATGTATGTTCTCGCCTCGGGTCTGTGTGCATGGAGTTTGCATGTTCTCTCAGTGGTTGGTTGGTTTCCTCCGGGTGCTCCGGTTTCCAGGCTAACTGGCATTTCCAAAATTACCATTGTGTGTGAATGAGCATGTGTGTGTGTGTGTGTGTGTGTGCCCTATGATGGATTGGGTGTATCCCGCCTCATGCTCAGGGTCTCCTGGGATAGGCTCCAGTCCCTCGTGACCCTGTATACAGGATTAAGCAATATACACGATGAGTGAGTGAGTGAGTGAGTGAGATGGAGTGAGTGACCATCAGAGGTGGAAAGTAACAAATTACATTTACTCGCGTTCCTGTAATTGAGTAGTTTTTTTGTGTACTTCTACTTTTTAAAGTAGTTTTTAAAATCTGTAATTTAACTTTTACTTAAGTATGTTTTGTTTGAAGTATTTGTGATTCGCTACATTTTAAATCATATGCGCTACTGAGTAAAACAAATGAATGAAAATGCAAAAAATATTCTGCTTTGTATAAATGCTTCGTTGCGCTTGCCTGTGTGTATCGTGTCCTGGTCGCGCGCCGCTCTAGACTCCACTCCAGGTTTTCTGACTGTCCCCACATCGGCATCTACCTGACCTTCCACACGGTCGCTCCTAAATATTACTAAATATAAATACCATTTAGTTTATTATTTTGGCCTGGGTCCACCCTGAATCTGATCCTCCTCCTGTTTTATTATGCAAAGGTGTTCCTTCAGTTAAAAACAACTAGTTTGAGATTTATATCTGCTCATCTTTTTTTAACTACGCTAGAACGCCTCATCCCATTCCGCTGTTAAAAAAAAAAAAAAAAAGTTACTCAATTTCACCTGAAGTAACAGTACTTCAATTTTAGTACTCTTTCCACCTCTGGTGACTATAGTGTGTGAGTGGGTCTGCTTACACCCGGGATAGCCTTTCCTCAATCCTTATAATAAGCAGTATATACAGTACAGTGCAGCGAGTAAGTGGAAGTGAGTGTATTTGTTTGTTTGCTTGTTTGTTTATTAGAACCCCACATGGCATATGGTTGAGATTACAGACATGCATTCAGACTGGCTTCCTGCAGGGTGCAACGAAAAAAGTCACATCTGGGGTTTTTCTCTTTTAGACTCTTGTTTTTTTAATGTGCTGCAAGCAAGCTTGCAGGACAAAGAAAGAGCAGCACTGTGTGATTTAAAGCCTTGTTAGTAACTGCCCACTCAGCGTTGCTGTGGTTTAGATTTTGTTAGTTGTTTTAATATATTTGGTGAAATGGACAGGCAGGTACAAACTAAAATAACTGTACAACAGTGCAGAATTTACAAGACAGACTTTTGTTGAAATGGATTATGGATTATGAACTGGAGTGATGCAGTTGAGGTTCACATGCTTTTATGGACATGGGTCAGACTCATTTAAATTTCAACATAGATATGAATATTATTTCGAGCACTAAATAAATACAGCTTTATAGGATAAATGTATCTTCAACACACACACACACACACACACACACACACACACACACACACACACACACACACATATGTATATATGTGTGTGTGTGTTGAAGATACATGTATTAAGTGGTTAAGAAAAACAGACCTTACACTGCAATAAACAATAAAATAATAAAAGAGTAAAGGCATTTTTGTGGCCTCCGAGTGGCGCAGTGGTTAAAGCGCTCGCCCTATCATCCGGAGATCGCCAGTTTGAATCCTGGGTGATGCTGTAACCTCTCGCAGCCGGAGGTCTAGAGAGAGCTGATTGGCCGAGCTCTCTCAGAGGGGAGGGATGAGAGGTAGATAGTGCTTCCACATTAATCACGGCTCTACAGCCAGTCAGGGGCGTCTGTGAGCTCGCGCAACGGAGGGAGCGGATAGCGCTGTCCTCCGAGTGTGTTACGCCGCCCCCAACGATGCGCGAGCGAGCAGTTCGAAAAGATGCAGTCGGCTGGCGTCACGTGGTTCGGAGGAAACACGTGATAGTCTTCGGCCCTCCCGGCTGAGTGGTAGAAGTAGCCTTAATGTGGAGCCCCCTAGTGACGGGGAGGAATTGGACACGACTAAATTAGGGAGAAAAATCCAAAAAAAAGAAAAGGCATTTTCAAATTTTCTTTAATGCCAAGAAGTATAAAGGTGTAATGTAAAGATAGGAAGTGTATGTAAAGATTAATTAATAGTGCTATTTCCCAACAACTCCACCAATAGTATCAGAAAAGGAAGGTTAAGTATGTTTTTTTTTCTTTCTGAGAGAGTATTCATTAACTGTATCCTGCTATGTACTGTAATGATAGATTTATTAAATGATCAGATTGTTAGGTAGGACAATTTGCCTAATCATAGAACATTTGAAAAGATTACAATGTTTAAGTAAAGGAAACCAAAAGATACTCTGAGGAGAAATAGAGGGAGAGAAGTAACATTAGGAACAATAGGATAAATTAGCACTAAGTGCTTTCATTTAAAAAAAAAAAAAATCATAAAACGTTTTTTAAGTCATCACCCATGACAAATAGAAGAGTGTACAGACCATTTTTGTCTTTTTTTATGGAATTTTCCTCTATACTGTACTTATGTCGCAGAATGGCAGTACAAATCAGTAAAACTTTTAAAAGCTGGCATTTATAGGACAATAAACTTATGCAAGTGCTAAAGTTTAGATCACATTGTACTTGTAATGAAACTGTGAAAGCATCTCTCTGCGCAGTTACGCAGTAATTAAGGACTGCGGTATTGAAATATCACTCTCGCAATACACACAGTTGGGAATATCAAATGATTTGGATTTAAATGCAGAACAACAGAAAATGTGTATTGCAATGCTTTACTCTTCATTTTATAATATATGCAGCTTCATGCCTACACAGATTCAGTGCTATGATACATTATGCGGACAAAGTAATCAGAGAGAAAATTGAATTTCAGAGGAGGAAGAAAAAACAAAGGCTTCAATTTTAATTCCACTTAAAGATCAATGCCCTCATTTGTGTGACAGTAATCTGTTTGTAAGGTCCTATGGGGAAGTTATGATATTGGAGTTATGATTACCGATGTGCATATAAGCCACTTTCTGTACTATTAAAAAAAGGTTGGCACTCATATTTCTAGCAAATTTTCTTATTTTCTTAACAAGTACAGTATATAAGAAGATGGTAGATATATGTTACAATGTTGTTAAATTATAATAACATAGTTATATACGGTATAATTTACAATGTTTTAGTAGTATGGAGCAGTGGGTAGCATTGCTATCCTGAGCTCTGGTCATTGTCTTTTTGGTTTTTGTGCAAGATCTTGCTGCATGGGGTTTCTTCCCACACTGTAACCTGTGTCCATTATGTATTCCCACCTCGTGCTTTGTGTTTCCAGGATAAGCTCGACAATCCTCTCATTGGGTTAAACTTGCAACTGAAAATAATTGCATCACCATACAGCTCACATCACTAATACAATTTTTTATTCTTCTTATTATTTATTACTAATTATGCATACCAATGTTTGCCATGACTACCTGAAAGTGCTGAGTAATGCTGATGTTTTTGTAATTGGTGTCGCAATATACTTTATGACACAAACCGTATATGAATAATGCAAAAGGCCGTACTTTTTATGTGCAATCTTAATATAGCATTGCAAATCTGCTAGGATTTAAATAAACATAAATAAATGACAATAAAATCATGATACCTGCCTGGAATCAGCTGCCCTAGTATAGGGCATGGGAAAATTATTTCTTTAAATCCCTGTGTCCTTAACCTCACCATTGAATTCTAACACACAGTTAAACCAGTATATTCATAGTGAATCCTTGTAATCTGTATGGCTTATACTGTTTTATCCAGCGGGCATTCTGAAAAAAAGGAGGTACTAAAAGATCATCAAACAGTCTATGACCTGGCAGTTGAACTTACACCAATGGTATGTCATGATTGGACGGAGCTTATATATAAAAAATGCCTCACGGAGCAAGCACTAGGGCAGGCGGGGCAATATTCACCGATAACACTATAAATCAATGAGGAAAGATGCTGCCGAGGTTCAGCAGAGAAGTAAAGAAATACATTAAACATGGCTGTGCACCTTTTGAGGCAGCACTATCCGTTTGAAAGGGTTATCAGGGTTAGCCGATTGAACAATTTGTGAGGGTCATATTTTTGTTAGCAGGCTAAGGTTTAGATGCTATAACTCTCTGTAATGGGTAATTGATACAAGTTTAGGGGATAGGGTTTTATTGAGAGCTGAGAATCAAAATTGCGCATATTGGTTTTCAGACCTCAAAGGTAACTATTGGGTATACTACTGTAGGTGTAGAGCTGCCAGAATGGAGGTAAGTAAGGATGTTTCCAAGAACCCCCGAGTGACTGCCCTAGTAGTTGAAAAGTATTGGCACAGTCAAGTTTGAGGGCCTAGTATATAATAGGCTTTTAAGGAGTCCAGAGATTAGATTTTGAGTTAACCAGAGATGTGTCTATGCTAGTGGCAATTCTGACCTGGACAATGTTATTCTTGTGCAATGTCATCTCAAGTGAGGAGGATACTGAAGGAGAGAGGGTATTTAATGACGGATGTTCTAATGGATAAACCTATGGCTGATTACAGCCACTTTGCAACCTGTTTAAGAATAAATCAAATAAAGGCAAATATTATTCCTATGAAAATATTTTTGGATACCAATTTGAAGCCACTTACAGCTACTGACAACCAGACTGTAAAATATGTGACAACCTATTACTTCTTTCATAAGAGTTAAAGATTTGGTGAAAGTGCACCAAGATGAGAAGTTTTGAAAAAAAAAAGCGAGAGAGAGAGAGAGCTGTTTGCTATGAAGTTGTTTGCCTTTCATTCCCAAAGCATTCTGTGCTCTTCTCTGCAAACAGGAGGAGCTTCAGGCAGTAGTTTAAATTCTTGCTATTTCTGGTAATGCAGTGCTTTCCTTTTTGGAAAGCAACTGGCTACTACTGTACCCCAAAACAGCAAGTAATTCTCAACCGGACGTCTGTAGTGTTAATGAGTCTATAGGGGTACCACAGGGCTCAACACTAGGTTCTGAAAGGTTAGGCTGCTGCAATTAATTCTAGTAGTTAAAAAGGTCATGGCTTCGTGCAAAAGGCTAGGGAAATCCACCAGGCACATATAAGCCAAACTAGCTCATTTCCTAAGCATGAGCAAGCCTCATTAAAAATGACCAGGCATTGTTTAAACATCAGACATTGGGTTATAGGACACTGAATGGCGAAGAGTGGTTTCTTGGATTAAGGAGTTTTGAACTTTAAGGATCAGAGGTCATAGAGTCTCATTAGTAAACACTACCACCATGCCTCCTGTTTCAACAAAAAGCCCAGGCTAGATCATAGATTATCCTGTTGATCCAGGCTAGTTGATGCAATAGCAAGACATCTGTATATAGGAAATGTCCTAATCAAAATCAAACATAAAAAAGGAAAAGAAAAGAAGATTAAATTATCTGCAAACAAGATGGTGATTTATCACGATCCAAATCAATGCTAGTGTCACAGGGGTTTCATGTTTGATCCTATTCGTAATGTCTTTATATGCTAAATATCCCATGTCTGTTTCTCATTTGGGTACATCAGTTGAATATCCTTCGAAATGAGACCCTTACCTCAGCATAGGATGTGTGTCACTGTTTTCCTCCTCTAAATTATGCTCTTTAAATTGGGCACCTTGAGACAGACAGGGCGAGAAGCAAAGATCAAAGGCCAGCACCTCGGATAATTACACCCCAATCCACCGTCTGGCTTTGAAAATGAATCCATCACTTTCAGAGGATAAGTGCTCAGCCTCAAAGCCCTGCACGGTGACACTGAGCTTAAAGAATGACAGCACTTTTACCTACCTGCTTTCAAAAGCACTGATGAAAATGAAGCAGGCAATTAATGATGAAAATGCTAATGAGAGAGTCAATTAACCTCTATTCATCTTTTATTAGCCATTTCTCTGTCATCCAAGCACACTTTACTGAGCGGCTGTTTGTTACTTGTTAAGCTTTGAAGGGGGCGATCTTAAGTAAATTTGTTTTGGTTTTTGCAGTCTTTAACCAGCTAAGTGTAGCAGATAAATAAAAAAAAGTATCCACATGAGGCTGAATAATGCTATGACTAGAATAAGAAATCATTAAAATTTTCTTTTTAAAAAATTAATTCAGTTCTATAGAATTTTAATATGAATGAATTCACAAAACAAAAAAGAAAAAACACACACAAACGGAATACTTATGCAGTCAACTTTGATCTTAGGCTTTTGCGTAGGATTTTATTCAAATTCATTCAGACTTTATAGATCATGTTTGTTGTTTCATGCAGTCAAACTCAACCTACACTTACAGAAATGCATTGGAATAACCCATGTGTGATTTTTTTTAAAACCATACTTCAGAAAATATCAGAATTACCAAAAGCTTTACTGTAGGCCAAGTTTACAGTACCTGCACACATTTTTGGTTGTGGTTTATGGGTGCTGAAGTCCAACATGCAATGCAATATAACATGAGACAATATACAGTATGTTTAAAAAGATCAGGCCAAAGATCAGATCAAAGACCTGGAAGCCTCTCACCACCAGGGTTGAGAGTTTGTTTTTGCCTCCGCTTGTGGGCGTGGAGTTTGCATGCATTCCCTGTGCTTGGTGGGTTTCCTTCAGGCACTGTGGTTTTCTTTCATCGTCCAAAGACATGCAGATTTTTTTTTTTACAAATTGGCTCGTGTGTGTGTGTGTGTGTGTGTGTGTGTGTGTGTGTGTGTGTGTGTGTGTGTTATTGGATAAAATCCAATTGCCCATACAAACCAGTAAAAATGTAAATTTATCTTCTGTTGATAGCCTAGGAAAAACAAAAGTCACATTTCACATTTTATGATCTTTTAATTTCCACTTTTGATTTTTACACAATTTGTTTTCACATGTGATTTCCTTCTGATTCATTCATATCTTAAACACAATTTTTGTTTCCCCACATGACTCAATTATTTTCAAACATTTCTTTACAAAGTTTATTTGTTTCCACAGACAATTAAAAAATTATTTATTTTCAGTGATTTTTCATCCACTTTTACTTGCTAAACACTGATGTGTTTTGTCCCCCATATGATTCACTTATGTTAATTATTTTTTATTTTTTTATTTTAATATTTCCATATGATTATTTAATTTTTACATATATTTTTATAGATTTTTTTTAAACCATATGATTTTTTTTCTACATGATTACATAATTTTAAATAAGATTTTACGTGCTCAATTTAACTTCACATGCATTTTTGTGAGATAGCATTTTCACAAAGTTTACAGTATATACTGTAGTATCTCGACATACAAATTTAATCCATTCTGGAGGTGAGTTCTTAAGGTGAAATTTAATTTTGCAGAGTACAATTCCCTTAGGAAAAAATGTAAATGCATATAAACCGTTCCAGCCAGTCAAAGATATTACCAATATTACCGTTTTCCTACACTATAATCATATTTTTGTCTATTAAAACAATCCAAGCATTTAGAAAAGACATGTAAATATAAAAATTAATATATATAAATAAATTAAATATAAAATAAATAGATATTAAACATTACATAATGTAACCTTAATTAATGATTCCTTTTGGCATTGGCTGCTTTAAAAATTAAAATAAATGTTGCTCCTTTTTTCCTTCCTACCGTCCTTGATAACATTCTTGGGCCCCAAGTGGTTCTGCAAGTCTTTACTAAATCTTGTGCAAATCATATGTACTGTATGCACAAGTCAGTCGCTCAGATGATGAAAATGTTTTGCATTTTTAGTCCTTTATGCACAAATTCATAAGGCGGTTGCTCATATATATTAATTAATTTTTTAAATAATTGTTTTTTTTTCACAATTTTTAAAAATTACAAATTATTTCTTTGAATGTATTAAAATGTATTTTATGTTTAGTGTTCCCCATGATTAATGTACTCTCACACACATTATTTCCACAATTTGCTTTTTTTCAGATGATATTTCCAGAAATTATTTATTTATGCAAGTCATTTCTTCAAATTATCAATTCATTTTCACGGGTTTAAAAATCTGTTTATTTGCACATGATATTTTTTCTATAATTCATTTAATTTTTTAACATTTTAAATCTATTTTTTCCCCAAAAGTTTTAACACATTTTTTTATTAAACGTCCAATTTCTTTTTAAACTGGTTAAAATACTTTTCTGATTTTTTTTTTTCCTCTGGAACTTTCGAATGTTTTTTTTTGTATGATTTGTTCATGCATTATTTATTTAGCTCTTTCCTAGGCTACTTATTTGTCTGCTAAGTTAAGATAAATGTGAAAAAATGAAGAAATGCGCATTGACCACAAGTGCGAGTGACATAAAAATGCTACTGGCGCCCCTGGTGTTTTTTTTTTTAAGATCATGTCTAGGAATTGCATCTGTGAAAATGCAGTCTGAGAAGGGTAGCGTCCATGCTGATGTTTTAACACACTAACTGAGGGCACAGAAACCCCCAAAATAAGTCTACAACATATCCAGAACAGATTAGACACTGTTCTAGAACACTGTTTTACACACACACTCACACACCAAGGATGCAAAATGACTCTTCCAAAATGTTCAGATTTTTTTTTTCTTCACTTCACTTCTGCAAAAAACATGATTTCTAAATTCCAGAATTTTTCCAGAATTTTCATGACTGCGTGAACCCTATTACAAGCAGCCCACATTACACAGCTGATTTTTTCCCCCTTCATGACAGGGATTCTGTTGCTATTTTTAAATACTCCAGGATACGGTATTACCCTATTACTGCCCAACCATATGCATATTTGGTTAAATTGCTTTTATTTATTTATTTTATATTTATTTATTTTATATTTATATTTTATTTATTTATTTATTTAATAACATTTTTATTTTATTTTTCTTTCTTTCTTTTTTCTTTCTTTTTTTTTCTTTCTTTTTTTTTTTTTTTTACAGATGTCTATGGGCAGACATCCTCCTTTTTCTCTTGAGCTAGGTGTTCCCAGCTGTGCGTGACGATAATGAAATTCTCTTGTCTTTCTCACCATCGTCATGGAGAAAGATAGTCACATAGGTTATCGTTTTTTATTATGAGCACAGACAGAAACAAATAAGGAACAAATAAAGAACTTGTACAACAAATAAAGAAGTCATACAGTATATAGCAGTGGTTTTCAACTCTGGTCCTGGAGGACCACCAGCCAGACACATTTGAGAGTTTTCTCAGCTCCTAACACACCTTATTGAACTAATCAGCTAATCTACAGCCTTTCCATAATTGAAGTAATAAAGCAGGATAAACTTAAAATATGTGGGTTACATGAAAGTAAACGTAACAAAGCGTTAATAAGGCGGACTATGAAAGAACAAAATAAATATCAGCGATATCATGATTTCTCACATTGCCACTCTAAAAATGGATATTTACAGTAAATATAAGTACTGTACAGTGCTATTTGCTCACATTATCTGTCCTGTAATGTAATTAAGAACCACTAATTACTCAGATGTTTACATATAGTTGTGCTCTATACCAGATGTTTGACCTGTTTGCACAGATTTATCACTGTAATGAAGCTCTATGAGTATAGAGTAAACAAAGTGCTATTTGTAGTGGGTGGCATGTAGAGATGGAGCTCAGTAATAATGCTGGAAGTTTCAAAAGAAGCGCATAAATATTTATGGCTCAGCATGAATATCATGTACTTCTCTCTTCTCATTCATGCTCTGTTCCCCAGACCTATATTTCTGAGTGGATCAATTCTAACCCCACATTCGCAAACACACCCAGCCTCTAAGCCAGGTCTATTATGAAAAGGGGAGTTTGAAAAAAAATATATTATCATATGGAAATGCTGAATAATCAGGGCATCTCCACTACTTCCTTTCATTTGCTTTCAGTCCTAAGCCTCCTATCTATCCGCACACGGATAGTATTAAAAGAATAAAGTTTTTACAATCTGTTTAAAAGATATAAAATGAAATTATTCAGGCATATTAACAGCGTGTTTGAAAATATTTCTGTCCACATAAAAACACAAAACAGATTTCAAATGCTCACACAGCACACCAGACCAGTAATATTTAAGCAACACGGTATCATGCTTGACAAGAGGTTAGCACATTAGCACTGTCTTGTAGTGTGACTGAGTGTGTGTGTCCTGCAATGGATTGGCTCCAGCCGCCCCCCCCCCTCCTCCCCTCTAACATGTATACACGATTAAGTGATGCTTGAGGTCATAGAGTTGTGCTTTATACTATCACGACTTGATGATTTTGGCACTCAGACTGCCCCCTTGTGCCTACAACCGCATCATGATATCCAGCACAACAGCACAACATCAAATGGGATATTTCTTTTATACGATATACAACAGTTCCTCAAACATAATTTATTATGAACAGTTAATTATTTGTTTGTTTATTCAACCGGTTATTTTGCACCGCCAACAAATATCCTTCTGTGACTAATGGAACTAACTAACCAAATCTGGTGGAACTGGCAACCGACAGTTAGTGTAATTAACAGAGGTGGAATTAGGTGTAAATTCTTAGCGGTACTACACAGCCAAAAACAAAAGAACATAGATGCAGTTTGAAATGACTTACAGTAAAAGCTATTATGAAGGAGACAATGTGGTTTATTTTAAGAGGGCATACTGTATTGTTATCAGATATGTTTTCTTGATGACAGTGTTTTGGCAGGTAGCTCCTCTCCCCTCAGGACTGCCGACCATAGCAACATACACCTGTGACGAATGATACATACTGTATAGTTAAAAGTCTGAGTGTTATTACCTTCTATTACCACTCCTGGAACGCTTCTCATCTGATCAGATTACTCAGTCTGTACAGAGTATTAAGTTACTAATTGTTGTATAATATCATAAATAAGAAAAAAAAAAACACACTGGATCACACTTTTATAGTAAAACAATCAGTCACATGGATGACATGTTAGAAGTTAGGGTTCCCACTATGGATATTATTTATCTATCATTTACCTATAACAGTATGTTTTATTTCTCTTCTACTTCTACAATGACTTTCCAAGATTTATACTTGTTCATTTATTAATTATAATTATAACTGAATTGTATTATTTATTAACATCCAGTTATGTAATGTTGTGTAACACCCAATTGTCTGGACAGAATCTGGACAATTCTCTGCACTGTACACTTTCCCATGGCAAGTGCAGGAAGATGGAATCTCTACCCATAAATATTCAGTTAAATCTTATTGCATTAAGTTTGATCATACACATCATTTTGCAGTGTTGTTTTTATAATAACACATTAATTACATCAGTTTATTAATAGTGATATTAATAAATGTGAGATACAAATATCTGTGTCTGTTGTAACTATGGGTATGTCTATGAAAACGACTGTGATTCCTGAATGGTTAATGCTGCGCTTTTGTCAAACCTCTTGAATTAAAGCTGATAGTTGACTTCATCTCAAATCCACATTGTAAATGTGGTGATGTTCAGAGGCCAAATGTGGTGAGTACAGAGGCCAACAGCTGCATGGATAGGAATCATTAGAATTACAGCCAGAACTATTGCTGGAAAATGAAGCCACACCGTAAAATTTTAAAATTGGAGAATTGCCTTTTTTTCATTGTTAAGGTAAATGTATCAAAAACAATATTAAGAGAATGTACTTACAACAGTATTAAAGCCGAAATGGGAAGAAAACGCAATGAAATTGCAAACAAACAAACAAACAAGACAAAAAAAAAAAAAACTTCATGTTCCTGAGGTGGAACTACTGCTTAAGATTATACTTGCACACAAAGTAACCCATGAGACTGCATGGTGGGAGACTTGTTAGCTGTGCACACTGCCCAGCCAACAAAAAGTTACCACCAGCATTTAACTACAGTAAGCAAATTGATAAGAGGCTTCCACTGGATTCACTATGAAGTGGATCATAGGGGTCAGGTGGCAAAAAGTTATTTAACCCTGCATAACCTGCAGTCCATAACTTATCATTTCGTAAACAACCATGACAGAAGACATATCCTGTGGTCATGGCAACTGCATTTCAGAAGGGTCAAATTATTGTTCTGCATCGAGCAACGAAAATAACTAAGGAGATTGCTGATTACTTAAATTGGGGTAAAAAATAACAAAAGTTAATTGGATTAAAATTGAACTTTGAATCACATTATTAAGGATAGTAGTTCAAGAAAGGAGATGGTTCATCGAAATAAATAAATAAATTAATTTAATAGTGATCACTTTAAAATTTGGTAAAATCAAATAATAAAAATCGATAGTACAACTCACAGCTATGTTTAATAGTCAAATTAAGTGCATATCCACATGCACTATGCGAAGAGAACTTGAAGAATTGCGGACAAAAACAGCTGTATAGTCTTTAGAAAACCACTGATCAGTCAGGCTAATCTGAAAAAAAGTCTTAAATTTTCATCAATTGATTTTTTTTCCTTTTTGCCATCTGAATCAAACTGTGAAAGAGTGGTTCAGGAAGCATGAGACACAATTTTCACACATGGATTGGCCACCACAGAGTCCAGACCTTATTTAGTCAGGGAGTAAGTCACAGGTTAATTTTGTGCTATGGTCACTGCTGTTCAGTGGGTGAAATGTTTCATATTCTAGATTTCATTCAAAAAAAGTTGATAAATGCCTTATACTTCTGATTCTTCAACAGAAATGAGAAATTTTAGTAATCAACATTGTTTAATATTATACAAGCTGGCAAGACCAGTTATAACACTGAGCTGCTGGTGGAGTTATATTTAGGAGTAGCAGGGAAATCATGGTGTCAGAATGATGCAGTAACTTGGAGTCAACTTGAAGCTTATTGAACCAGCAAAATATGTGTAATTCAAATCACCAAAATGAAACTTAATACCTGATTTGATTTCACGTTATATATCGCAATTGTAATTTTAAGAAGCAAAGAACTGACCATATATATATTATATATATATATATATACAGTATAGTTGGATGGGATCTACAATATATTGTCTCTTAAAATTCTCATTATTTTAACAACTTTATCATTGCTTATGAAACTTGTTTTTTTTTGTGCAATGTTTTTGTACAAATTTATTGTAAATAGTCTGAAATAGTTGTACCTAATTGTTTTGATTTAATACAAATAAAGTCATAAGAAAAGGAATGAATGATAACCTTGAATGATTTGAATTGTTAAAAATCTTGATCATTATAGTTTCAGGTTTCAAACAAGACCATTTAAAAATTTTAGGCCATGTTATATCAGAAGATTTATTCTTACACTATTTGTCTGGGATCTTGGAATGAATGGAGACGAGACAGGCAGACAGTAAAAACTAGTCGAGGTGAAGACAGAGGAGTAGCAAAGGGTACAAGAGGAAAACTTCCCAAGTGGCAGTCTGCACACTTTTCTATTGGGGTCACTTTTGTTTTTCTTTTCCTGCTGTTTCTCTCTCTCTTTCTCTCTCTCTCTCTTTCTCTTTCATCACTCTCTATTCCTTTCTGTCCCTCTCTGTTATGTTACTGGAGTTAGAGAGCAGCATGTCCTTCTCACAGAGGCAGCCACTGTAAAAGGGTTGCCTTGCTTTCGATGCTGCCGAAAAACGCATAATAAATAATTCAACGCTTCGAAATAACACCCTTCCACTCATCGCCTTCCATCCGTAAACTAAAGGTGGAGAGCAAAGACAAATGAACAATGAAAGGCAGGGATTATGAAAATTTCTTTTTATATGGATACAGAAATTACTTCTGAATGTTGCTGAGTGTGGATGATCTTTTTCGCATTTCAAATACCAAAAAAAAAAAAAAGAAGCTTTGGTATGCTGTTATAAGATATGGAAATATAGGAGGTTGAGGTGTTTTCTTTTTTTCTCCATCTCCAAACTGCTTTTTTATCATTCAAATGGTCTATTCATGCCATTTGTAACATATATAAAATTACAGTATACATGAAAGAAATGCTTCTGGTTACATTTGCAAGGCAACACCTGATAGTTTGGCTTCAAATATACTTCAAGAGTGTGTACAATGGACATAAAGCACCTTTTTAAATATCTCCTATAATAAGACCTCAAGTTTGCAGTAGTTTTTTCTTTCTAGTACAAATATACCAGTAATTATCTAGAATATTTTAAATATTCAAATGTTTAAGCAAAGACATGAAGAAAACCCTTTTCAGAAAATGTAATTCCTGGACTGCCTGTTCATGTACAGTATATGTGATTTTATAGAGACACCCAAGGCACTTTCACTTCACTCTATCTTAGTCTGGTTGAGAAGAAAAACATGGCAGAATCTGATAAGCACCCTGTGGAGCCAGATACTTTTACTCAGAGCAAAATCCATGTAACGATTACAAATAACTTATTTATTATTATTATTATTATTATTATTATTATTATTATTATTATTATTATTATTATTATTATTATTATTTTAAATCAATAGCCATATATACACACAGATCAGCTGTACCATTAAAACATTGAACCCCAAACCTAGATGATTCCAATACCAGTTTAAAATTTTATTCAATCATCTGAAACTAAATGAATACAGAAATGTAAAGTAGCCAGTCTCATTAAATCTGCATAGCCCTTTTAAAAACGTGAGGAAAATACAAACTTATAAAAGCATTATAAAATATATTAAAATACATTAAGTATATCAATGATGCAGTTATTTTCACTTTAAATACCTTTAGACAGTCAGGTTATCAATTATAATTTTGGAATTTTATGATGTCACTACACTGAAAATGAAAAAAACAAAAAAGGCATATGGAGGCTGAACTTTATGACTTTGTGACACCACATTGTAATTTTGATTTAAAACCACAAGAACAGGGTCTATGCTAGGAAGTAAAACCACACAATGGTGACAACAAACATGGAACTAAATACACCTTCCGATCAGAAGCCACCATTTTGACCTGATGTGTATACTTGGTGGAAGGGACTGCCAAGAACTTCTCAGGGGAGGCCACTATGTTAGCATTCTGCATGAGGTTGCTCGGGAGGCCGCCTTGTCAGCCTGTTGTAGGATCATGACGAGAGACTGCCTCATCGGCCTCTGGTGGCAACATGCAACAAGTTAAAATTTTCTTTGAGCTTTGGTGGGATTGCGGTTAAAGAACCTGTCTCATAGTCCTCTGTCAGGGTTATGGTTGGAAAGGTTATCTCATCATAAGACTGAAGCTCTGGATTGTGGATCACGTTGACTTCAACAGTGAACAGAGCTGCAAAGGATGCCAAGTTCAATTCCACAGGGAGCAGATGTGTTTTTTTTATTGTTTATTACAAAAATGTGTCACATAAAAATTAGTTAGTTGAAAATTTTGTTCAGCAATATATATTGCTGTGAATAACCTAACCTCCACCCTTTAGCCTGATCCCTATAAAAGGACCCCGGTGGCACATGCCGGTGAGTAGGAGCTCAAAGTTCAAAGGTCAAAGTTCTTAAACTGCTTTCCTCTCTCTACAGTCTCTGATGCCAGAAAGAGATATTACACGCGCATCTCGCCGAGAAGAAGCCAGTGCTCCGGCGAACCTGCCTCCTCTGTCCGCATTGCCTCCGTGCTGGCTCACGTTGTGCTTGTGCAGCGGCTCACCCGAGCACGGTTTGCCACCCAGAGGCTCACCCCCTTCACCACGCATGCAAAGACAGTAAATGCATGTGTGTAAGAAGGGTGCAAAGATATCTATTAACTAGTCTATTTTTATGGTGTTTGACACCAAATCAGTTAGTGACTGCTAATTCTAATAATACACCTTGACACTGCTACATGCAGGTTTATTAAGTATGCATCTCTAAAACGAATGTGGCCACAAGGGATAAATGAACAAAATCTTTTATTATATGCAAAAAATGTGAGAATGTAATCTCAATTGTGATAATTAGCTCATATAGAGACAGTTCAGAAAATATTACAAGGTAAATATTTAGACTAGGGGAATGGACAAATAGGAAAGCTTATCATGTACACTAAGAAAACCACAAACCTCAAAAGGCATCCATCCTGAAGGCTTAAAATTACAACTTAACTTCTGACATTTATTAACAAATAACACTAAAAAAATATATTTAAAAAAAAAATATAATAAT
>QMIH01002519.1:69428-85872 GCA_003987875.1 Clarias batrachus | reverse complement strand
CAAGAGGCATTCCATGAGTGCTATATAGAGTACGACAGCACTGGAATGTTAAAATATATATATATATATATATCAGTCATACAAGCCTCTATGGAAGCTCTTGAAAAATTAAACAAACATACTATTTTTGTATATAATATACTATACACTGCCTGATCAAAAAAACGTTGCTTGTGGTCTAGACTGACCTTATTCCAAAGTCCAATCTTAAGGTTTCCTAGGAAACTGAAGACTTTTTTTTTTATTCATAATTTTTTATATTTTTTTGGTCTGACCATATTTTTTTTCCTTTCAGGTTTTAATAATGAGTTGGACAGTTCTGAACCCAATTCCCGTAATGTTGTCACTTGATGAAGGACAAAAAATTGACCTATCCGAAACACCTTAACACTTGATCCCCATGTCTGCGGGGACCAAAAAGCCAGACGGTCCAGCCAGTCAATTCTGGTCACAACGGAAATTCACCAGAATACCTAATGCACCACAGCCATGGGGCCCAGCAGGCAAAGACCAAGACCACTTACCCAGCCTCCAAACTCCCCAGATCCGTACATGTTTTCATTTCAACAGCAGAGACTTTCATGAGTGATGTGTACTTGTTAATTTTTTTGTGGTTTTGTGGGGCAATTTTCCTAAGTCTTTAGGTAGGTCACGTTTGAGGTCAACATGCTTCAGGCAGAGATCATCACCACAGCCTTCTATGTCGTATTCCTGTCTGTTGATGCGCATATTCATTTCAGTAATTAATTTCAATTTCAATTTCATTTCAATAATTAAATCAGCACTATAGAAAAAATGCTTTATTTGTTGTTGTTGTTGTTGTTGGTCTTTCCATCGTGGTGGTCCTCCCATCAAGGGGTCACCACATCGGACTATTCGATCAGCACTCTTGGCACAGGTTTTATGCTTCATTATTGTCTATTTATGATAAAATAAATAGATTTAAACCTAGTTGTTAATTTATGATTTGCAATGTAATTATACTACCATTAAAATGATTGAAAAACAAAAGACATGAAAAAATGCAATCCATCCATTATCGATATCAATTATTCTGTGTAGGTTTGAGGAGATCCTGAAGCCAATTCCAGCATACTTGGGGCACAAGTAGGGGTACACACTGGATGAGGTGCCAACCCTCAAAAACACACCCAATTGCACACTATTGGCGATTTGTAAACTGGATGTCTTTGGACTGTGGAAGGAAAGTGCAGTAAATGACGGAAGCCCACCAAGTACCGGAAAAACATACAAACTCCACAAACACAGAGCATAGGCAAGATTCAAACCCCCAAACCTTAAGAGGCAAGGTGACAACTAACTCCATCAACTAACAGCGAACTCCTAAGCCACCATGCCCTGGAGACATTGCATGAATGACGATTTCGGAATCCACAATAACAGTTTATGCAACTAAACCTTATTTGAGGTTCCTTTCGTCTGACCCTGGAATTAATGTGATGATCAATGGAGCAGATCATTGCTGTGTCATGGCCCATTGTGCTAGTGTAAAACACCAGTGCAATTCTGTGCAGTTTCAGATTACAATCTTACAGTGGATGAGCTTTGTGGGCTGTTAGCTTGGAGGCTATCGTATAGTGCTAAAGAGGTGTGAACCACAGCTGCATTAATCCCAAGGCTTTTTTGCAGTTATCATTTATTCCCCAGGGCATTTAATTAGCTTTTGTTTTCTTCAAATACTTGAGTTTTTTTTTTTTTCTTCCAAAAAGCCACATGGATCAGAGTTAAGTGAGGGTTGAGAAGGTGATACTTATATTTCATAGAGTTTTCTGCATTGTAATTGGTGCTTAAGATTGCAGAGGTTTTCTCGCAGACTGTCTTTCACTGATAGATCCCCATTTAAGTTGACCCACCAAAATAAGAGTTTTCGAGCTAATAAGAGCGGATACAGGAGCTAATGGGCTGATGGGGAATTTTACACTTTCAGTTCTGCTAACTCAAGGTTTTCCAGTGGCATACATCAAAGTACACGGAAGCAGCAAAGACCCTTTTGTGACGGCAAAAGGAAATTTGAATAAAAACGAGTCGCAAGGCTGGCAGACTGCAGAAGATAAAACCATAAAAAAGGCTCAACTTGTCTGAACGAAGCCTACTTTGCAGTTATTTTATTCATGAGCCTGTGAATCAGAATGATTAGAAATCATTACCCATCTGTCACTTAGAAGGGAACAGTTGGGGGTTACCTTTGGTACCAGCAATACACTGGCTGTCCAAGAAATTTATGGCCATTGCGAAGTGTTCATGTAATTCACTAAAGATTGTTTTCACCTCAAGGGCTGAAGTCACTTTACAGTGTCCCTCAAAAACTCCTCCAAATGATATTTGTCAGTTCAGATATATAGCCTGTTTAATGGCTACTTCTTTTTTAAAGTAAAAAGACCTCGGGATGTTCTTTGAGGTGTCTCTGACAGAATACAGTTTCAAATTTATTTTCCATTGTCTTTATTTTTTCTTTTTTTACTTCCCTTTGAGAAAAAAAAAACAAAAAAAAAACAACAACCTTAGTACCAATAGGAAGAAAGAAAACTTAAATGCAAATGCACAACTGAATTTTGGAGTGACTAATGACAGGAGCATGTCTGCTTTTAGGTGCAAGATGGAAATTACTGGTGGGACTTCATGCTGCTTAAAAAGCCTCACGGAGGGAATGAAAAAGAAAACTCACAAAGCAGAGAGCCTTACTTTAATAGAGAGAGTGACTTCAAGAGAGAGAGAGAGAGCGAGAATAAGCAGATGGTATGATTAGTTTCATCTGCATTTGAAAAGACAAAGTTTCAGCTAAGAACAATTCTTGATCAATGACTGTGGGACGACAAAGAGACCAACCTTGTCCATCACATTTGTTTGTCAATTCATTTAGGGTGAGCTTGGCAGGGCTTATCAAGGTCTTGATTGAGCTGTCAATACTATTACCATTAGAACTGATGGTTGGTGGCTTGCACCCATTCTGGTACTGATCTAAATATTGAAGCTGAATGAAAAAGAAAATAGAATTTGGTTGTTCTCATTAAAGCTTTGTTTGGCATAGGTTTCACCACCTTCTTTACATGTACTGTAACCGGTTAATTCACATTCACATCACAAACATTTCATGAAAGACCTTAAGCATGAACATCGAGAAATTATCTTTTTAGTATTTTACCATTACTGGTTGCAAGATTTATAGTGGAGGTCACCATTGCAGATGTACTGTACTGCATGACTCACTTTGTACTGTAGGTTATATAAATCGCAAATCCAGATGTTTACTACATCAAATGCCAATTTTAAACCAACATTACATAATATTTCTGTTCTTAAATAAACTGCTCCAAATCAAGCCAGAGCATTAAAGTTAAACAAGGTAGCCTAAGTTACTTTTTATTTCTGATTTTTTAAATTATTTTTTAAAATAATATAAGATCAGTGCATCCCAGTGCTGTTAGCGTTATTACCATCACTCGTGGAATGCCTCTCGTTTAATTTGATTACTCAGAACTAACTGTTATAATGAGCGTATCATGATTCTGATACGTTATTAAGGAGTTGTTGTTAGTCTTTCAGCTGCTCCCATCGAGATATCGTCACAGCGGACCATCCAATCAGCACAACAACATGACACAGGTTTTACACCAGATGCCCTTCCTAACACAATCCTTCTATTTTATCCGGCATTGCATCATCCAGGGGCAAGGGTTTGGGCATTGGGTGGGAATCAAACCCATATTTTCTGCATGGCTGGCGAGAAACCTACCACTGAGCCACTACTACCATATGCTATTGGCGGGGGGCGGGGGTGTAATGTTATATAATAAAACCTAAAATTTAAGTATGGTTTTAATTGGTTTGCATTTATTGAATAAATGAATGAACAAATTAATTCATTAATTAATGGCTACTAATTTATTCACTTATTTTGCCTTTGTTTATTGGATTTTCATGCCAAGTTAGTCCCAAAGAGGTGCATTAGCCACTAAATGTCAAACATTTAACTCCTGTCACTTCCACCTGTGTGTCATTGTGTCCAGTTAAGCATCTTATTTCATCTAAAGATTGTTATTCACCACCAATATTAAGGTTAATGTTTTGCTTGTTGTTTAGTCTTGGTTGGTTACTCTGTTTTATTTTCCATCACATAACTCTTTTTTTTTTTTTTTGGTTTTGAATCTGCACTTTAAAAATATGCCTTCACTTTTCATAAATAATGTTGAAAATGCTTTTATTTTGCTTTTTAAAAAAAATCTGTATGACAAATTGTTTACCACAACTCAAGTGAAATGTAAAATCTGTGGAATTAAAATTAAAATTTCTTATTATTTGGTGTGCTGTGAGCTGGCATGGACTCCACACATATGTGCAAAAAACAAGTATGGTCCAATCACATGATTTAGATGAGGATAGGCATTGAGGAGCCTTCAGTACAAAGCAGTTAACATAATCTAAATTGATGATATTTAACATTTACTTTTTATTTAGTATTTTCATAATTCAATTTTTTTTTTACAATGTGGTGGCAACTGTAGATTTAATAAATGTGCAAATAAGTTACAGACAAAAAATTGTCACCCAAAGCTGTCCTTTTTTAGATTTATATGTTTTAAGCAGGAATGAAATCCTGCAGTCCTGGCATGCTGGATTCCAATATCTTCAATAACATTCGAACATTCATGGTCAGTAGGGTGGTAGCCTCAAGGGTACATCCTTTGTAAGGTGAGAAAATAGATATCAAAAGGTACAAAAGATAAGAGTATCACTCTGCAGAAAAGTAAAGGTATAGTCAACTACAATTTATTCTTTTCTGAGAGGATTGTAAAAATTACCAAACTTTCTTTGACTCACATCCTCCAATGACTGGACCTGTTCATCTGGTGCTCGAAAGGTTAAGCAATGTTCTTAACCCTCCAGTGATAAACTATATTCTGTTCCATTCTCATTTCTAGTTTGGAAACGAGCATCTACCAAAGAGATTAATGTTCGTGTGTGACAGACATGATTATACAAGCAAAAAGCATTTCTAAAAATACTGGTTGTGCTCGGAAAATTTCAGGTTCTATTATTCTTAAGGCATTAGAGCATGTATCTATTTGTGAGTTCCCGTTACTAACTCAAAGGCCAAACAAGACTGGAACAATACAGTTTAGCAGTCTCTGACCTTTAGAAGTACCAGGTTGAACTATATAAAGGCTGCCATAATGTCAATGTTCATATGTAGGTCTCCTTATTTTTATATTTCTTAAGTCTTGACTGCTCACATTTTGCAGACCCCCTTTGAGGATTTTTTTTTCTTTTTTTTTTTCACACAATACAATGAGCTTGTTGCTTTGTATTTTTGTTGGCCTTCGATCTGAGCTGGGGATCAAAGAAAGTTTCTTCAGGAGGCATTCATTGCATGGAAGTGCACAAGACAGGGTAAAGAATAACTGTTAAGGATCTCCTGCAGTTCGGATCTAGTTCTATATTAATGTATGCAAAGGGACTTGAATAGCATGCAAAATATGAACAGTAAATAGAAAGGGAAAAAAAAAACTATAATCATTGAGATGATGACATGTTTATGCAACATGGGATGGGATAGCTCAGTGGTTAAGGTGGTGGACTGCTGATTAGAAGTCCAGCTGGTGCGTCCTTGAGCAAGGTCCTTCAACCTCAACTGCTCAGGTATAATCGTTGTTGAGCTGGCAAACTAACCTATAAGAACCTGACACTAAAGTGGCATCTCTCTCTTGTGAAGAGAATATTTGTTACCCGATGTGCCTGATGATACGTGGGAGGCACAGTGGCATAGTGGTTAGCTCCAAGACACGCACCTTCAGGGCTTAAGTCCCACCTTAAGGTCTGTGTTACTGTACCTTAAGGTCCTCCAAAGACATGCAGGCTAACTGGTGTTTTAGAATTGCCCATAGTTTGTGGGCTTGTGCCCTGTGATGGATTGGCACTCCGTCCAGGGTGTAATTATACTACATAGTGATCTTTATTTTATTTTATTTTTTAATATAGTGAGTTAAGTATTTTTATAATGGCCAGTATGTTTTCTGCCATGGAAAAAAAATATATGTAACTAACTGCTGGAAATAACTTAAATCCTGTGAAGTTATCAGTATGTAACACTAAAAAGAGCTTTGGTCTTTCTCATTGTCTGGATTTTATTGTCCATGATAATACTCCCCTGAGTGTCATTGCTAAGCTCCAAATTCTTTCCTTTAGCTTTTTAAAATGGTAAGTATAATTGCAAAATATGGCACCAGACAGGTGATGCTGCAAATCAAGATTTAGGATAATGAGCCTTTGGTTTTTAACAAATCTTCAAGCTCTTTTTAAAGAAAAGAAAAAAAGTTTTTTTAAATGATTCTATGTAAAACAAAGTTCTTTTCTTTATACATTATGGAAGCAATTGAATCCAATGGAGGTCTGTCGTCTTTTCTTCTAATATGTAAGCATACTGGTTTTACAGCTCTCAGTCATTAAGAATTTAGACCATAGATCAAATGGTTATGAGTTGAAGCCCTGTCACCATAACGCTGCCTCTGTTCCGCCTTTGCTGAAGACCTCTGCTCCAGGTTCTGCATGTTGTATCATGGCTGACCCCGTGCTCTGGCCCCAGCTACTAACAAGCCAAAAAACATATGAAGAAAAGAATCTCACTCAAAAGTATTTTACTTGCAGACATCAGGGATTGCATAAGCCCCTGTGAATTAGTTGTTACTATAGAAACAATCCATCTGATTTGAGATTAAACAGCACTGGTATGAGTGACAATAGAGGTTGTCTTTTCTGAAACCTGCTTTCTTTTAAATTGGTTATTTTCAACTTCTACATGGACTATTTAAAAGATTCCCAAGATAGAGAATACTATTAAAAATATAAATAAAAAAAAACAGTGTTTCACCTTTCCTATTTTTTCAATTTCTTTTGTTAACGGTACTTAGTAGAGTTCTGTATTTATCATCTTTATTCTGGAGTATGGGGTGACAGGGGGGCTTAGTGGTTGGCACTGTCACCTTAAACCTCCAGGGTCAGGGTTTGATTCCCACCTCGGGTCTGTGTGCAAAGACATTTAGATTAGGCTTCATGTAGCATGTTAATGTGTGTGTGTGTGTGTGTGTGTGTGTGTGTGTGTGTGTGTGTGCACCCCCTGTGATGGATTGGCAATCCGTCCAAGGTGTTCCCCATCTCATGCCCAAAGTCTCCTGGGATGTGAGACCCCCGTGACCCTGTACACCATGACAATGAATTAATTCAAGAGTTTGTTATACAGTGCTTAGCTTCCTATTGGGTTTTAACATTGTGCATTAGTGCTTTAGGATTCTGCTCAGTAACATCTAATGTATATTTTTCTCTACACTTGCACCCAGGTTTTTCTTCTTATTCTCTTATATTTTTTTCTATATTTTTATTTTTTTATATTTTTCTTATGTATATTTTTTTACTGTACATATATTTTATTATTATTATTTTATGCTTAGTTAAATCTACTTCTACATTCTTTGTTATATTCTTTTGTGTAAATAGTCTTAAATAGTTTTTTATTCTAAGGTCACGGGCAGTCGCCTAAGCATTTCACTACATATCGTACTGTGTATGAATGTGTGTGTGACAAATAAAATTTGAATTTGAATTTAAAGCTTCACAACAACAAAGCAAAAAGGTGCTTCACTTTTTAAAGGTGGTCTTTCTAAAATCACCTTAGGAAGACACTGCTTTAAGTTTTATATGAACTTTGCTTCAATGCTACATATACATTTATTTATGACATGGGTAAGGATGCTAAGCTCCCTCAAAAAAAAAAAAAAAACCTCTACAAACAAAAAATCACTGAACTGTTCCTAGAGTGAAATAACAGATTAAGAAAGTACCATTTTAAAATGTTTAAAAAAATCAGTTAAACGGAAACATTGCTCTGTCGAGAAACTTCTTAAACAAGTAACCACTCTAATGACAGTCGCGGACACACTAACGACTCACTGCTCTCTGACAGAGAGAGACTCCAGAGAGAAGAACCACTGGCTCAACTGTGATCACATGAGGTTTGGCAGGCAAAGCTAAGTTAAGACCTCGCTTGTTTATTAAGCTAAAATGTATTCAAAAATTTTTGCTCGTCCTGCAAAACAGTCGCAGACCAAGTTACTCGCAATCCAAGGTTCCACTGTATAGTCAAGCATCTCTAGTTATCTAAACTTACACAGTATAGAAGGCACAGTATACATACATAATACATGTATGTATTAAGATTGCATTTAACATTGACACTGTAACAGATTGAATGAAAAAGTTATGGCACCATGATATGGCACCAAGAAATGAACAGCTACAGGATGCATTGGGTGTTTTTCCTCTCTAATAATATAGTTAAACAGATTGAATAAGGGAGTCATGGTACCGAGATATGCCTTGCCTACGTAATAACATATTAAATGTAAGCCCTAGTACCCAACATGACTCAATTTTATAAAATCCAATATTGTGGTCTTATTGAAAATGTGAAAACTTAAGTCAATATACTGTACAAGTAGAATAAAAGGGCACTATTTACTGATTTTCGGTTCTTCATACCCCATAAGAGATGCAAGAATTTTGCATTAATATCTGAATATCATATCTGTGATGACACATAGTAACCTTAATATTTATATAATGTGAAAAATCTTGCTGTTAAAATACAATACATGATTACAGAATGTTACCACTAAACTACAGCTCCCATCCGCCACCACTGGTCACATGTTCCTAGATTTCACCTAAATTGTGTTATCTGTGTTATCATCTTTAGACAGGTTTTCATATAGGATTCAAAATTCTGTACTAGTCTGGACCAGTCACCACAAGTTGCAAGTGTATGAGGGTTACAAACTCGAATCGACAAATGTGTGAGGAGAACAGATTGAGAACAGACTCTTCCCGACATGATTCACAGTATATCAAATACTGTATGTTTGTTTTTTCATAGCCAACTCTAGACGCTGTGGAATAATGTACAGTGGACACTGGGGAATGCGTACTGTTAATAGCCAATGAACACATTGGAGGCCTGATCCAGGAAGGAATAGAAGGAATACTCCCCCTGTCTAAACTTCTGTGTCTTTGCTCAAATCCGTTTTTTTTTCTCTCTTTCGCAGCACAGATGGCGATGCATATTAAAACTGTTGCTTACTGTCTTGCATCCATGTTTGTTTGTTTCTTCTTCTTCTTCTTCATCTTGAAAGTTTACTCTTGCTCTCGCGGGAGTTGTGATGAGAGTTTGGAGCATTCAGTTGGCCTCACATGGAGTGACAACCATGATCTGGCGCAACTGTAAAACCTATGGAAGCATTTCAGTTAGAGTATCCTGTACTCCCAGTCTTTACACAAATCTTTTATCATTGTAAAAGTTGTGTAGTGTATCCCCAGCTTTGGCCTCCTGAACCGCTATCTGTTTAGCACTTTGCATGCTACTTCGGCTTAATCCTTTACAACTGCCCAGTTTCTGACTTAGTTGAGTGTAACTATATGATGTTTAATAAAGATGTTCTGCACCTGTACCGGCCTTCTATCTACAGTACAACTCTGACAGAAAACACACTTTTCCAGAACGTTCAGGTTGGTGCCTCCTTATATACAGAGGCTGAATCACTGAGATGGAACACTGCATTTGTCATCCGGACTTAACCTTGGACGAGATCAATAAAGACTGAGGGCTTAGCCATTAAAAAGTTAGAAGTGTCTTTAAAAAAAAAAAAAAAAAAAACGGCATGCTTTGTTCCAACATAGGAAACAGGAAGCCTTCTATATCCTTACAGAAACGTACAAAGGAAGACGGATATGGGGATGCGCCATTATCAGCATGAGTTTATCGGTTTATCTGCATAGTTTGGCTAATTGTTACTGGTTCAGTGATTATGTAAAGAATAAAACATGATGCGGAGAGATATAAAAAAAAAAGATTTCTTATTTTAATTTGAGTAAGAAACAACATTTACATTTAATTACATTTTAAATCCAATTATTACTCTCAGATTATGTGGACCATTTATTGTACAAATCCCTGTGAGTGTGCAGTTTACACAGGAAAGGAAATAACTTTTTTTATGTAATCCTGCTATCAGAAAGCACCAGGGGGGTCAATGGACTAAAGTTACCAGTAGTGGGTACTACTGCTCAAGTCATACTGTACAGTAGGTCACAGGTTACAGTACTAGCGGTCCGTTACACTAACTTCCTAATTATTTTAAGTCATCTGTTTTACTGTAAGTTTGGGACTTTATACAGTATGTGCCTCTCCATTAGTGTGTTTCTGTTGTCTTGGTTTTGTGTTTGCAATTTTTGCCCTGAGCGTCACTGACTGTTCTGTTGATTTAACTGTTCTGCTTGTTTCACTGCTAATAGTAAGTATTAATTTATAGTCCTGTGGCAAAATTCCATTATTGCTTTCCATTCCATTCCAGTATGGCCAATTCCTACCCAGCAGGCATTTCTCCTGTAGTACATGACAGCTTACCAACAGTCTCTATTGCTTTTTTCGAACTGCTACCCATGCAATATCAAGGGCGGTGTAACACCCTTGGAGGATAGCGCTACCCGCCTACTTTGGCAGGGATAAGCTCCCAGGCACCCATGATTGGCATGTTTGATAGGGCGAACATTTTCTGTTGAGATACTTGGGGGGCCCAAAGTCCTCAAATTAAAGTGGTAATTTAAGCCTTGCATACAGTATGAATGTGTTATAAAGGTTCTATGGAGGTACTAGGGATGTAACACAAAGTGACATAAATGCAGGTATGAATAATACGTGCAGAAACATATAAGTGACATCTAAAGACTAAAAGTGTGTCCATGGGACTGGGATCTGGGAACAACGTTATGTGAGCAGACGGTCTGTAATAAGAACTAGCTTTGTCATACATTACCTACAGTATGTGGGGCATTTAAGTAAAACTTTTTAACAGGATTTTTCATTGTGCAGAATAACCGAACACAGTTATGAGAGTAAAAACTCGCTTTATTTCTTTATATAATCCCCTGCTACACTAATGCACTCATCCAAGTGTTTCACTAGTGCTTGGATACCGTCAAGATTGTTTTCACCAGAGCATCATCCAACTGTTTGCTTCACGTATGAAACTCTGACCTCCCAGGAACTCCTTTAATGGCCCAAACGTATGGAAACGGCTTGGCGTGAGGTCAGGACTGTATGGAAGATACAGTATGACAATAACTCCCAGTTGAGCTCCTGTAATGTACAAGTGGTGTTCGTGAATGATCGTGTACGCAGGTGACCCAGACAGATATGTCTCTTCTACCAGTTGGAATCAAGTTCTCTGTTTTAAAACGGTTGCACCATTCAAATGTTTTACGCCTTTATTCATGAGAACTTTCATCAGAAGTCCTGGTTTGACTTGAATGCCCCTCATAAGTTTATTTATGATGTGCTGCCATTTCTGCTTTTTTTTTTTTATTCAGTGTTTCAGTGAAACCTTTTGATTTAAATCTGAATACAAACACAGACATACAGTAGGGATCTGATGCCCTTCAACAAATACCATTTATTATGAATTTTATGTTTTAAAAAATAGTTAATGATAGGGGAAGAGAATATCAGCAGACTGACTTTTTTTTCTGAAATTGATTCTTATGATTTAGTTTCCTTTAGAGCTGTAATGTTAAACAAAGCTACAATGCTAACTACAGTATGCATGTTCTTCACCTCATGTCGGTGTGGACATATTATAATAATATAAAAAAAACATATATATATATATATATATTATTTTTTTTCCGGGGGGAGTCTTAGTCTAAAGAGATTATATTTAGCTCTATGTGAAGCAGAGTTTGTGAGAAAATTACTCAGACCATCATAAACTCTTCTAAGTATTTTGTCTGGAAGACACAGCGAGAGGAAATGCACTTGCCTATACAGTGTGCTTTAGCTCTGTCCAAAGTCCAATAACTAGATAAGAAAAATGAACTGTAAATGTTTTTTTTTTTCTTCCCCAGCTAGTCTTGAAAGATGATGGTTTCTGAATTGTAAAGTGAAACTGATTTACTGTCAATTGATATCAGCGTTAGCATAAATAACACTTATATCATGTCATCTGTTGATTTGTGGGAGAGTCCTTGATGAGTTTTAAGAGTAGCCAAAAATATAACTCTTCATAATTTAATGAGGTTTCCTTGTCCAATGTAGACATTTGCAAACATAACTGAAATAGCACATCTCAGCAGAGTAAAAGAATGATTCCTGCCCTGACTTGTAGGAAGAATAGGAGTGTCCAGGCAGTGTAACATGAAAAATCTACCACCCCATTAATTGGAATGAAGTATAAATCATATACTAGGCCTCTTCCAGTAATCAATATATCTCTTCAATTTCCTCTGAGGCTGAAAAGGCAAATGTGTGAATGTACTGTATGTGTGGGTGTGTTTGAGAAAGAGAGAGAGAGAGGCAGAAAGAGAGAGAGAGAGAAGTCTGGATTGAGGTGATGCTAAAATGCCTCGGATCCTTGATTTCATTTAGAACCATTTGGGATTCTTGATTTTGATTAACCGGGATATATATACTGTAGAGAGAAAGTTCTCAGCAAGGGCATGGCCTTATACTCTTGAGTGGCACCCTTACAATAAGCCATGCCTCCCTAATTACCAAGCAATCTTTTTTTGTAGACAGAACAGCAAAATGTTCCAAACCAAATACCAAATAGAAAGTTTAGACACAAGAGCAGCAGTTACAGTAAAATACCTGTTCCTGAAGATGCAAGGCCACAACGCTGACCACTATGCCACTGTGACACACTAAGTTAAAAAAGCAAAAAAATTATTAGTTAGTTGGTAATCATATTCCATGCTGCCACATTGAAAGATTTAGCGAGTGTTTCAAATCTGAAGCAAATGCAGAATCCATTGGTGGCCAAGCTATAAGCTCAAGCCTGGAACACAGGTTCATCCAGGCTGAGCTGTGGGTTTGTTCTGGCAGATTTATTTGGATGAGTTTATCACAATATTTCCAGTGCCCAAGATGTAGACCAGATGAAAGTAGTAAGTGTACAGTAGGCCAACATTTCGCCATGACTCATTTGCTGTCTGGACTACTGCAGTGTAGATTCACCTGAATCTATTTGCACCACTGTAGCATATATCCACCTCTATATTATATATACACTTATATGTACCATCATGATAAAGATGCACCTGCATAGAAGATATATCGGGAACATCTTTATGTAGATCCACCAAATAATAAGCAATTACATAGCCATGGCAGTAATGTCATTACCAGGCCATTAATTTGTACTATATATATAAAAGCATATTTTGCAAATGCTACTACATGCATCATTCTCAAAACAGAATCTATATTTTTTCCCCATTCAATCAGTATTTTTAAACATATGCATAAGGTCTATTGATCATGTACACATTGAACCCTGACCCTGCCATCATGTCATTTGTGTAAACTATTTCAAATGCTCATTTAAAAGAACAAGTGAACACTCTATCCAGCACAAAGAGAGTTTTTCTGCATATACTATATGGGCTATTAATTTACTTGTAAATGCCGTTTTTCCTTTTTCAGCATGTGGATAATTTGGATGGATCATTGATGTTACACCTTTTAATCTTGTTATAAACATTTTTAATATGAAATTTATGATTTAATGGTACAGTTTGAGAGGCTGTTGACATCATCTTGGAAAAAACAAACAAACAGAATTTTGTCACTGCTGCTGCTGTCATTGGTATGACACCCTGTGCATATGATGCCAGTCAAAATTAATTACTCTTACAGCTTAAAGTAATGGCACCACATTAAAGACCAATCATGTAAATTCAAAAAGAAGTTCATTACAAGCACAATTTGCTGAATATGATGACATTAACATTTAAAATATAAATATATTTCTGATTAAACAGTCAACATAATTTGTCCATATTTATTCATTCATTCATTTATGCATCTTCGCTCACAGGTGGACTGGAACCTATACAAGAAGACTTTAGTCACAAGGTGCTCTACACCCTGGACAGGGTGCCAATCCATTGCAGGGTACACACACCACACACACACACACACACACACACACACACACACACACACACACAATTAGTTTATTCTGCATGTCTTTGGAAGAAAACCCACCATGTAAACTCCTTGCACACAGACTTGAGGCGGGAATCGAACCCGAAACTCTGGAGGTGTGAGACGAGAAAGTATAACATACGTGCCCCCTATATGGTTCATCCATGTTCCATCTAGCACATCGGGCAACAGATACTCCCATCCTGGAGAAACAGTATATCAATTTTTTCTATGGCAGTTACTTAAGGGATCAAGTTGCCAATTTGATGTCTTATTGTCATTCAAACACTACTGGAATTTTTTTGGGGGGACAGAGTACCTGGAGATAAACCGCCAAGCCCAGGGAAATCGAACCCAGACCCTGAAGGTGCGCCGTGACAATGCTAACCACTACACAACCATGCTGCTACTATATATATACAGTATGTGTGGAAAGTTCTACTAGGAAAGACTTTTATAAAAACCATTCTATAGTCACAATTATTTCTCTCTTTTTTTAAAAAAAAAAATAGTTAGTCTGATATTAAAGCGGATCATTGAATTGTTTTGTACAGCTAAAGTGGTCCTGTGTGACTAAAAGAATGTGAGAACCCCTGCTATACATGATTTGATGTCACCCCCCCCCCCCCCATAGTGTGTTGTTGCCAAGTCATGACTGAAATCTGGACATGTCACTGTGATGGCATTTTTTTCCAGTCACTTCTCATCAAACAAAAACACACGCGCGCGCACACTATGCGGCACTGACCTGTGCGTCATGAATACTGCGCGCGTGGCACAAGGTTAAATGTCGCTCGTGCACGTGAGAAAACTACCTATTTCTTTATCTTTGCTTCACCCCTCTCCTCCTCTCCCTCTCCCGTTTCTCCCTCCTTCCACCACTGTTTTGCCATTGGACTGACTTTTTTTTTTAATGCCAAACAACAGATGGTTTATCTTGGCGAGTTTAGGATGCATGACGACATGCACTGAAGAAACACATTAATGTCGGGGTATGTTAATTTATGGTAATGCACATGACAAACACATTAATGTTGGTTGACACGGTGAAGCTTTAGTTAACCTTTATGATTTAAGGAAATAAAACCTAGGGGGGAAAAATAGAGAAAAGCTAAATAAGTATCATGCGCGCATCTCCCTCTCTCTCTCTCTCTTTCCCTCTTCCTCTCTCTCCCTCTCTCTCTCTCCCTCTCTCCTTCTCTCCTGGCCAGTGTTCAGCTCCTCCCCTCTGTGCTTGCTGCCTTTACTTCATCAGATAGCTGAACGTGAACAGTTTAGCTGAAGAGCACTTGCCTAAAAAACCGAGAGGGGAGCGCGCTCCGAGCATTCACGGATCTCAAGCACGGAAATCCTGCATTCCAGGCTCTGCTCTACTCTGCCCTGACCATGGACGCGTTATCATCTGGCATGCACTTGACTCTGTGCACTTGGCTTGTTTGCTCTTTGCATCTTTGTGCCGTTACCAAAGCGGAGGTAACTTGCGCATCGTGCCCGTCACCAACGCTCGTAAGAACCGGGGATGTCCAAAACAATGCACGCACTAGCACTATCGCCGTCACTCCTACAGAGGCTGGGAAATCACTTGTCAGTCTCGCGCGCTCGAGGTCGCACCCGGGAGTTCAGGAGTTGGGAACGAGCGCGAGCGGCGCGCCAAACTCGAGAGAAGTGGAAGCGATGGTGGCGCGCGCGCCCGGCGCGGAGCCGCGGCGCGATCAAACTACACGGGGCCACCGGGATTGCGTGAACGCGGAAAGTCAAAACGGCGGTGCGCTCGCGAGGCGCCGGAGGAGCGCGGCGCAACCGGACGAGTTTGGCACGCGCGCGCGGAGCGGGGACTCCGCGGAGTCCGCGGACGCGCTGCTGTTCGTGGACGGACAGAAACTGCGGCGCAACCGCGACGAGGGAAAAGTCGCCGCTTCCAGATCGGAGGAACCCAAAGTGAGCAGTAGCACTTTCGCCCTGGCTGGAGACTCCGCTCACAACCACGCTGTGGTTTACTGGACCGGACCGAACAGCAGCGTGAGTTTCATGCATCCATCCATCCATTTTTATTTTGATTTATTTATATATATATATATATAAGTTGATGCTTGAACCTTTGAGGAATGCTGAGCACCACAAAGTGATGAACCCTTGATGCTCTGTAAGTTCCCCCCAGACGTCTTCAGCAGGTGCCTGGTGTTGCTCCTGCATTCACTTGTAAAATACTTTTAAGACTTATAAATCCCAGCTGTGATGCTTGCCATATAACCACTGATTGATATTGATTGATATAAATCAACTCCAAGCCTCTGACATCATCCTGAACAGAATGTCTGACACTGTAGATATCAGGCTGCACATAAAAAAAAACTAAAAAAAAAACTAATGGATCCTAAAGGAAAAGGCTAATATATA